>KQ086064.1:0-78498 GCA_001020605.1 Schizopora paradoxa | reverse complement strand
GTTTGAATAACCGCTCGAGTGCATCGCAGTGTGGTTGCCGCGACGTCGTAGGGAAACGGCGGGGCAAGCATCCCGAAAGGGATGTGGTCGGTATCCCACGCACACTCGACGTGCGGGGTGTTTGTTCTTGTTTGCCGTGCAGCGAGCGGGCTGCTGACAAAGACTTTTTCGCCAGGGGTAGTACAGACTTATCCTTGGGGAGCTCACGTAAACATCTAGCTTTGTATTTGTTTACAACATATCTCATTTTGGTAAGATCAAATCTTATTTCTCGGCTAAAATAATATTATTTTCTCGTCTTTTCGCCATAGCTCGGGGCCCCAAGGTAAGTCTGTACTTCCCCTGGGTAAGAGGTTGCCTCTGCAGCACCAGGCAGCCAACATGATGGCGAGGACGAGGCAGATGAAGAGACCGACGAAGACAATGATGAGGTATACTATACACGTGTCTCTCTTTCAGTTTCAATGTCATCGGGTAAATATACAAATAAAACTCACGTTTATTCTTCACGAACGAACTCTGCGTCCCATTCCCCGTCTCCGTCGACCCATTCGACTGCCTCTTCTCCAACCCAGATCCACTACCGACATCAGCGGCACCATGCGACCCAAACATAACCTGGTCAAGCCTGCACTTGAACGTCACGAACAGCACGAGGGTCAGCACGAGCACGCTCGCAAGAGAGAAGTGCGCCGCGCGGCGGAGGCGCTTGCGGTGGCAGTCGTTGTGCGTCGTCGTCTCCTGTCCTTCCAAACCATCCTGGCCTTGCTGTTGTTGTTTCATATCTTGCATTTTGCATTCGAAGTGACAGTAGCATCCGTCGCACTCCCCTCGTGTACCGCGACTGTGCTTATGTTGTCGTCGTTCTTTCTTGCTCGCGTGCTGCGATTTGGTTGAAGGAGCTTCCTTGACGTCCATGGGCGACGTAGGCAGAGGTTGGTACTCGCTCTTCACCGGCATGCTGCTCATCGTCGTCGTCGTCGTGGTCGTCGTCAGTAAGGTAAAGTGATGGGCAGGTGATGGAGGTGATAAACGGAAGAAAGGCAAGTTGATTTATGTATGCAAGGCGGCTGCCCTTGTGCCACAACGTCTCCCACGTGGAAGAAAGCTGTGCTAAACGCCAAGGAAGCAAAGCATAACCCAAATACAGCAAGAACATGGACTCCGAAAAATAAGAAGGCCGAAGAGATTCGCGAATTCGTTGAACTGAAATGTGTATTCAACTATCTTGTTGTCCTGTCTTCACAAGTGAATATAAAAGAATAAATGATTGCACGAGAGCTCGGATGTTCTTCTCATCAAGGTGGGATCCCATGAGAGCGAACAATATCAAGATGCCTCGAGTCCCTCGACTACCAACTCCGAAACACAGCACGGCTTCTGCGCAGCAACCAGCGACACGAGAACACCTCAAATCGAGGGCATGCACTGCTACGCAAAACAGCCTACTCCGACTAGTACCAAATAACTGCCCTTCCTCACAGAGCTCGCCACAGAAATGAATACACAAGCAGAAAACATTTTGATAACAAAAACTCGTAACGATACATTCCATTCACTTTATTATAAAACATGCAGTACATTCGTGTCCACATCCCCACCCCGAGATTGCCGCTTTCCGACCTCTATATGTATCAAGATTCAAGATGATTCGATATTTGATTGATGAATGGAAAGCAAAAGAATAGCCTGCAGTGCGCCCTCGAAACGGAAGTGAGCCAACCCCAAACCAGGTCGTCCATCTCGAGGTGTAGTAGCATTCCGTATCGGATTTCACCTGGGCGTGGATGCCGCAGCCTCCTGTTGATGAGAAGGCGACCCATCGCCTTCCGTGACACCGGAGCCGCTGTACGAGCTTCCACTGCTGTTTTCTTCTCGATCGCCTGCGGCACCATTACGAGGAACCTCAGCTTTCGCCCCGTGTTCTCCTGGTACGTTTTGCTCTTCCGGCATCGCCCCCTGAGGCTCAGATTCCTCAATCGCATTCACCTGCGCAGTCGCAGCAGCCCGCACCGCCCCCTTCTCATCGCTCTCATCCTCGTCTTCATCCTCGATAGTAGGGGAAGCCGTGCCCGCCTCGAGGTCCTCTACCTTCTCCTTCTCGTCGTCCTGGGTAGGTTCGCTGCCTTTCTTCCCGCTGCGAATGATCTTACGCTTAAGTGTGTAGTGGCGCAGGAAGAGAGATAGGACGAAGCAGACTGCCGCGATAGGCGTGAACGCAAGCCAGATCGTCGCGATCGAGCTCGTGTAGGCGTGCACCACTTGCTGCCTTTGCGAAGGATCCTGAAGTAACAGAAATATGCATTGATATTTGTCCAGAATTAAGAAGAAAGAGATGTGAATAGACGTACAGGGAAGAGCATCTTCAACATCCGCACGCTCTCGCTCAAAGCTGCAGGCGATGTATTCAGGTCGATGCCCTGTAAGTTCTTAGCTCGTCGTTGTAATTCCTGTAGAAAGAAAAGGGCACTTGTTAATCAAATGAGCCGCCAAAATGGGATACCATGGCGTACAGAGGACCAGATAGTCTGCCCGATCGCAACGCCGAGAGTTCCACCCAATTGACTTAAAGAGACAGATGTCAATATCCTTTCCAAATATTAATCTTTCGTGGCAACAACGTACCGAATGAAACCGAACGTCGACGTGCTCGTCGCCATGTCCTTCAACGGCATCGCAGCTTGCAATCCAACTAGCGGTACCTGTACCAACGACAAATCGCGTCAGACGACCCCGAAAACGAAGGAAGAAAGCGCTCTAAGAAGAACTTGAAATTTTATCTACCCACCTGGAACAAACAGCCCGTCCCAAGCGCCGCAATCAACGGGAACACCGCACGTTCCGCGACCGACGAACGATCCGTCAACCGCGTCATCAACCCATATCCGACCGCCATGATGCCAAAGCCGAACCACATGAACGGACGGTAACGGTGTACGCGAGAAAGTAGGATACCAGAGCACGCGGAAACGGCGGCGGATCCTAACGAGAAGGGGAGCATTCTGGGAGGAGTGAAATGAAAATAAAGAACGGAGCATTAGCAAGAGAGGTCTGTCATAGGTGTAGAATGTGCATTACCGAATACCTGCACCCGTCGCTGACGCTCCGAGTACTTGGAAGAAGAGTGGTAGGTAGTACGCCCCCGCGAAGAAGATGATCGCGTGAAGCAGAGTCGTGAATAGAATTATCGAGGTCGTCCGAGTCTATTGCAACGGCGTCAAGAACAATTAGAATAAAATCGAAGGAAATTTTGATTGACCTTGAACAGCCTCGGGGGGATGATCGCCGCCTTCGTCGTCATCATCTCGTACGCAAGTGCTGCAAAGATCAGTACTGCGCCAATCGTTACGAGTGCAATAGTCTGAGGTGATCCCCCTGCGTTTTCATCGAACAGTAATCTCAGCGTAAATTCTTCCAGTACATTATCAAAATCACGTACAGTTCGTCTCGCTGAAGTTGAAGCCTATAAGCAGGCAAACGACGCCAACAACAATAATGCCGAGCCCGATAAGGTCGAATTCCTTCACAGATTGCCAAAACGGCGCATGCGGGTGCGGATTGAGGTGTAGGAAGAAAAACAAGATGACCATCGCTGCTCCTCCGGTGGGTCTAAATGATACAAAAGACGAATTGTCAGCTTAAGGACGAAACGACGAATTGAGATATCCTTACAGGTTGACCCAGAAGCACCATCGCCAGGAGACGTGATCAGTAAAGACCTTTAATTGAGAATATCAGCCAATACTTCAATTTCCCCGAAACTTGATGAAATCTAACCCCTCCAACCAAAGGCCCGACGACTGATGCTATTCCCCAGGTCGATCCAATAAATCCGCCATACTTTCCTCGACTGCAACAGTGCAAAATTACGTAAGAAAAGCGATTGAAATAGGTCAGTCCAGATCGAAATGTCTAAAATAGACTGCTATACGCACTCTTCGAGGCTAACGATATCGGAGATGGTTATCTGGACGAGCTGGATGATTCCCCCACCGCCGATGCCCTGCACGCATCTGCAGACAATCAACCAGGTCATATTTTGCGCAGCTCCGCATAGCGCAGAGCCGATCTGACGAGTTTTGTCAGCTAAGTTTCATATGCTGGTCAGAAGGACAAACTAGACGCACCAGAAAGATAGAAATGCAACCAAAGAAGATCGGTTTACGGCCTGGTGAGAAAGCCATCAGCAAGCTCCGAAAAGCAAGGACCGTAAATCATATACTCGCCTGTAATGTCCGTTAGCTTTCCGTAGAGAGGGGATAGCGTCGCCGCGCCCAGAAGATATGCACTAAAAATAAGTGACAAAGAGCTTAGAAGAAAATCCAAAAAGTCAAACGAATAATGGAACATGCCTTCCAACCCAGCTGTAGTTCTTCCCCCCTTGCAGTTGCTCGACGATAGTTGGAAGTGCGGTAGCGACGATGGTCTAGAGGGGTTTATTTAGACGTGAAACAGACTTCCGACACGCATAGGTCTAGAACGCACCTGATCCAATGCGGCTAAGAACACGCAAAGCATGAGACCTGGGAATACAATCGCCATTCGATTGTGCGGTAGGACATGGCGTTCATCGGCCTTCCAGGACGCGCCGTGGCCATGCTTGACTTTCGGCTTTTGTTGAGCTGGCGCTGACGAGCTCGACGTGCGGTCTACAGCTGCGATGGCGCCTTCGTGCTCTGTCTGTCGTATCTCCTTCTCCGTTGACGTTGCCATCGTAAGAAACGTTTGCTCGCCTGTTCGTTACTCGTGCGTTTCGGTTCGTGACAAAGCGTGAAATCCCCCCTTCGACTTCGTGACTCTATCCGGGTTTCAAATAGATTCTGCGGGTGTAGCGTTCGATCACGGGTAGAGAATGAAGTCCTTCGAGCTTGGGTTTGAAGACGAGGCGGACAATGCCATATGCTTGCTCTGGGGGCGAGCGTCGTCGAAGTGGAGAAGGAAGGCTTGGGACGGCGGGGGGAGCGGAAGGAGCGTCGAGGGCAAGCATAAATTAAGACCAGCAGCACGGTGGGCCGCCGTCTTGTTTATTTTTGCTCCCATTTCGTCGCCGATGAGAACTCTGCGTCCGTGCGGTTTCATGGGAAGGAAGGCAAGAACGCACAACATGCCACCTCCATCCGGCTCGCGATAGCCGAGATGCCGTCCCGCCCTGGTTGGATGCCTGTCTAGCTGCCGGACAACACCCGGCGATGCCGGCCGATGCGTCGAAAAACGTGTCTCTCTTTGTCCTGTCATCATGTTCGAAAACGCCATTCTGCACCCAGGCAGTATTCTTGTCGCGACGCTTTCATCCGGAAGCACATGCCCAGGTAATTTCGGATGTGGTACCATCGCGTATTTATACGCACCATTACGAGCTGAAATCTCTTTTCCAGCTTCAAAGGAGTCCATGCCGAAGGATCAGTGCTACAAAATCTCAAGGCGGATTCTTTCATCCATCCACCCTCCGTTCCGATATCTTTCGTGCCGTAAAGATGGAACGATCGGTCGCAACCAATCCTGACGATGGCTTGGCTCGAGATATGCCGATGACGACAAGAGATGCTTCGGAGCAGCCCTGCAACGACTGCGGTGGCGGCAGCGGCAAGCAGCAGGTTCGCTGAAAAATCCTGCCTTGTGATCATTTTTGCAAGCGAATCAGACCTGCTCCGGTGAGTTTCTTTCGCTCCATCTCATGTTTTCTGAACGGCATTCGTACAGCGACCGTCGGCAGCTGCCGTGCCGTCTTCGAATCCACGGAACAGAAGTTCAGAACCGCCAACTATTCTTGTTGGCGAGAAACGTTCGCAAAGACGCCGCCTGATCCGCCAGAGGTCCCTCGAAATGTATTTTGTTTCCGTATGTTCTTGCAAAGCACCGATTTGACGTCATTCTCTCGTTCAAAGGACGGAAGCAAATCGTTTCCAAGTCCCAACCGTCTTTGCTGCCATCCGTTCGAGAGGCTGACGCACAGCCGGCGGGAGCCTAGAGCGAGGAAGGATACGCGGCACGCAAAGTGATTCGCTGCAATGCATCATGTTGCAACTGCGAGGTGCGCTTCGGAACAAGAATGTAGGTGAGTCTAGGCTCTTCGGATGCGTGATACGGACTGACAAAAGTCCGCTGGAGAAAGTCCTGCGTCGGCTCACCTATCCAACGCGCTTTCGAAACTCCGAAAGGCGGATCACCCAAGCTGCGCCTTACAGATTCAACAACGGATTCCTCTCTGATTTACTTTTTCTCTGTCATCTTCACAGAACTGGAAAGCTAATCCGTCCTCGCATTGAGCTTAAAGTGCCGATCCGAGGCTTCAGCGTCAAAGTACGCTAACATCTGTTCCTTTATCTTCGGAAATTTCCGAGTGCAATGCATACATATGATGAGTGCTTTCCCTCTGTACTATATCCTTATAGTGCATCACTTAATTTATCAACACAGCCAGCATCTTGCTTGAACTAACTAGCAAAGAGCCAATTTAACAGAATCAAATTAATGAATTTACTTTGAAAAACAATGCAGCTTCATATCAGCCTTTGAGAGGTTACGGTCCCGCACCTCACAAACACCCTGCAATGTGACCAATGCTATAAAGACTGCTTGAATATGTGTGCTAAATTCAGAATTTAAATCAATAACCAGAACAAAGATCAAGACATCTTACTATCAATCAAGAGTAGACATGGTAGCTGTTGACATTCGAGGTGTATATAATTCAACACATCCATTCGACAACAATAACATAAACAAAATCCGAACTGCACTCCAAAATACATTCAAAGATAATCAAAATGTTGCAGTGACGTGAGTTTTTTTGTCACAATTGTATTGAATTTAAGCTAATTCTTCTTGCAGGAGGATTGATAATTCTGTTCTGATGCCAAATACATACACATTTTTCCTAATCGTTGATGGGAGGACAGAACAGCGAGACATTAATGTTAAAACTGGAGAGGTAAATATGGTTTCTTTTCAAGAGTTTCTCACAATTTACAAATGCCATTCTTCTTTTCAGGTTAAAATGATGTCTTAGTGACATTGTTTTTGGGCTGTTTGCAAGAAATGTTCCTGACCGACCTTACCAAGTTTCCAAACAAAGCAATAAGCTTGGATGTTGGATAGACTTCTCTACTATAAGTCCTATTATTGTGAAGTTTGCAGAGTTTGAATAGTCAAAAAATAATCTTAATTCATTTTTTGCTCTTATAACCTGTGTGTCAACCAAACTCCCTTTGAAGGATGATATTGAGTGATTGTTTGAATCATGCAATTTGTTGAATTCTTCAAGTGTCCTATTTGACTGGTAGTTTGTAAAATTCTGAGAGTCATAGGGAGTAGGAGGTGGGGGGGGGGGGAGTCAAATGCAGAGGCAACCAACCAGACTCACTGAGTGTCACTAAGATGGCTAGTATTAAAATCTATACAGGTAGGTAGGTCACTGATAACAACCTTTTTGGGTAGTGCCAGTAAAGGAGACCTCAAGAAGATGATAAAAGATGATCATTCATTTCTACTTCTGAAGTTCATTGACCAGGGCACTGCAAGCTTGAGCACTCCATGCAACAGGGTACATAACAGTTCCATGCAGCAGAAACAGAAGTAATGAAAAAGGAGTGGAAGAATGAAGTATGAAAGACCACTCTGGTCTCCGTGTGTCCCACTCTATCCCTCTCCAAACACCTTCTTCAAATGCAGTGTTGCATTGACATACTGTAGTATTCCGAACTGTTCTGCAGGGGAGTGTGACCATGACATTAAAATCATGTTCAGCCTTTCTGCCGCGCAAAATTTTGGCGTGACATATTTAGGTGACTTCTGCGCCGCGAAGCGGCACCCACCAAAATTCGACCTATAGAGGGAAAATTTCGGCTGTGACACCCGATTTTGCTTCAGCAGGAGGGCAAGTGACGCGTGACAAATGTACCAATTTCTTTTTGGCAGAGAGGCATGTGATGCATGACAGGCAGAACAGTTGGAAATAGTACAGTATTGCACTGTTTGGTGTTGGTGAGTAGCTCCAATAGTAAAAGGAGTGCCTGCTGGTTCTGCTGCATCTGTAAGAGCTCCAATAAAGAGGAGTTTTTGTTAACAGCTACTTCAATACACGAGCAGTGATATTTTGCAAAACATTAAAAATCACAATGGTTTTGACAGGATCCATGAAATTTGAAGTTGAAAAGGGAGAATTTTTTTTCCTGGATGCTACCTGGATGATCCTTGTTTGTCCCTACTACATAGTGCAGCTTTGGATTTTTTGTCAAAGAAATGACTATATGAATAAATAACAAAGCAGTGTCATTCTGCCCCCATGTGTATGTAGTTTCACAACTCATGATGACAGTGCAATCCTCTCAAGACTATAAAGTCCCCTTCATTTTGTGTCCTAAACTTAACATAAAGGCCTAGGCAGTTAAACAGGAGATTGCACATGAAATAATGTCTGTGAGCTTTCCAGAAAACCAGCAGAAAGAGCTTCCTCGTAGAACAGACGTAGAAGTAATCAAAAGTACACTTTTTGGAATATTTACATACATCAGAAAAGTCAAGATTGAGTGGGACTTTCACTGCAGCTTGACTACATCATTGGGCTGACATCTCTCTTTGGGAAGTAATAAAATTATCAGATGGTACATATCTAATTCAAGTGACTTGTGATGGGAAAGGAATTGACATTGCATACTACCCTATACGCAAGAATATGCATTTTCCTCTAGTGATTGTTATTTTGTTATCATAATGTACTAATCAATCTTCTGCAAAGCTCATCCATTATAGATGAAAACAGTGGTCAATCAATCATATATATAAGTATTGTTTCTTTAATACTTATATAAGTAGTGGATGACTTTCCGCTGGCTCACGATATTCCAACGCGAATATCCAGCGGTGCCATCAAAGACCCTTTTGGACCCTTCTTTGTTTTTTATACTTCTTGAATATCCCCGCAGACCAACCAATATATGGAAAATCTTAAGCACAGTCTACATGTTCGCACCGCCAGAGTTCCAACATTTCATTGCACTGACAGACAATTTGCACAAGATTTCGTACGCCAGCGGCAGAAAGTCTAGTCAACTCTCATAGAAAGTTCGCCCAAAAGCTGGAAGGATTCATGAAGTCATACAAAACGAACATACCGGAAAACCTCAGGCTCGTTCGATTTGCTTCACCTGAAGAGATTGGTGATGGTACATAATAACGAACCGGCTGCGTCGGTGCTCGGGAGGTATTGCTATGGCGCATGGACGGTGCACGCACTGGGAAAGGGAGACGTCCATGCAGTCGGCAACTTCGAACTGAACGCGCGGCGATGATGGTAAGCGTTGTTGAGATGTTGTTGTGAACGTCTCACGCCTGTTTGCCGAGCAGGGAACTTGCCAAAACGGAATATTCAGAGTTTTCATATTCTGAAGGAGGGGGGTCGACCCCTCAAACAGACAACTGTTTATTCGAGGGGTTCGGACGCTCTCACGTATTTCTGAAGGACCCCGGCGAAGTGCGGAGCCAGTACAAGGCAGGTCGTTTATTCGCGCTGGAATATTTTGAGCCAGCGGAAAGTCATCCAGTGAAGCAATAAGAGGATGATCTTTATTATTTACTGAAATTTGTCGAGATGGGATGCTCTACCACATGGCACATACTGAAGCTCCATTTTTAAATGTAATGTGACTACTTTTGTCTATTGAAAATTGCAAGCCGGTCACATCTCTCTTAGAAACCTTTGGAACTTCCAACGAAATATAATATTAATTAATCATATTGATAAGTAACAGCTCAACACAAACTGACAGCATGTTGCTAACAATGGAGGCTTCGATTACATGCATTTTGTAACAAAGAGGCCACTTCCAGACACAAAATATCTCTCACATGGCTATAAAGCCACAGAGAGAGGTGAAGAAGAATCCTACAGACTTGAGGATCCGGAATGGTGAACATTTCATATGCAGATTTGGCAAATGCTCAAGCATCAAATCTCTTCCTTACTGATCAGGACAAGCTGAAGATAGTTGACAAGCTGAAGAAATCTTATGAAGGTAATATTGAGATACTAATTATGTGAGTGTTTCCCTCCATGAAGTCGGAACTCTTCAGTAATCCATGCCCTTGCCAGGGAGATCAAATTCAGATATGGGACACAATACACAGTTGAATTAGATATTGATGGAGTAAGACACTCAAAAGCTGTTAGCATCGCAGAATGCTTTGTTCCGGTAAATTGAATGCTTTGTAGTTTATGTTTCAAGTCAGTAATTTGAGGATTGGTTAAATTTATTTCTATAAACACCTTTCTGAGAAAAAACATACTTATAAAAACCAGACTCTGTTCTTTAATACTGCGATTACTTTGATTGCAAATCTCTCATCTTGACTCGAGAAGTATGAAGAATTTAAAATGAAATGCATTCTACTTTGAGTTACTAGTAGGAGTCTAACTGGATGAACTCATCATGATGATACCTAGTGATATTTGAGTAGGCTTTGATTGCAGCAGTAATTCAGCAGGAAGCTTCTGAATGTACAACTATGTTTCAAATACTTGGTCCTAAATGAAAATTTTGGCGAGAAAAGTTATACCAGCGATTGATAAATATCATTGGCCGGAAGCAAGAAGATGATGCCGGGCCGGTCCGAAAAGGATGCCGGTCGGCGTGCAGCGGATAAGCCGAACCGCGCAAGCCGAAGTGAAGCGCAGGTTGCTCCAAAACCACGATGAGCGGGAAAAATCACGAAGTAGGAAGAAACGGTGAGCTTTTGTCATCGTCGCTAAGTGGTCTCGAATATTAACTTCTATACTGATACGGCTGCCGTGCGTTAACAAAATCAAATGGCTGTCATCACGATCATCTATCCAAACCTGTCGGAAAGCGTCGCCAGGATGGCGTGAACGGGATGTAGAGGGAGATCACCACCGTGCCACGAAGTTTTACCCCTTGTCGACAAAGAAACTTACCGAAACTGCGAAGTGGGGACACGATAGGTACGAGGAAAACGAGAGGTTGCAAAGCAAAAGAGATCATCGAGGACGAGAGGAAACAATGCACGATCATCACCGCGAGGTGCGTCCACATATTTTCTCCTCCCTGTGTCGCATACTAAACTTGCCAGTCAACATGAAAATGCTGAAACATAGAGCAAGAAACATCATAGACGTGGCGAGTCGCGAACAGGATCAAGATCACGACACCGCGAATCCCGTAGATCGAAATCACCACGTCGACGTCCGTCTTCTGTGAGTACTTTCGATCGAGTCAAAGCCACCCCACCCACACTGCTATTCGTAAACACATTTGTCTCATTCACTTTCAACTCAGCGCTCCCGTTCCGTGTCGTTAGACAACTATCGAGGAACCCGTGCAACTCGTGCTGGACGAAGAACACGTCAGTCTCGATCTTCATCTCGTTCGAGGCTTAGGGCGAGGGACGGCCGTGAGCGGCGAAAAAGTAGGAGCAGGAGCAGGAGCAGGAGCAGGAGCGGAGAACACGACCGAAGAGAGAATTATAAGGACAAAAAGCTAAAGAAAGGACGTGGACGCTCGCGCTCTGTGGACGGTGATCGAAAAGAGAAGCGCAGCGTTCTTACTGGAAAGAAGGTGAGCTTCTATAATATTTTGATTGACATTCCTGGCATATTCATACCTCGCAACCCCGCAGATCAAGATGAAGGTACACATGTCGGAAGTGGACCATGAACGCGAGTCGAAGCGTCAACAACTCTTGGAGTTTTTGAACAGCGCTTGCGACTAACACGTTACTATTCGGTCGCCAAGACGTCAAATATGAAGTAGTGATCCATAACTCGCGTCTCTTTAGCCTCGCGCTGATGTGATACGAAGATAGTCTCGACGTGAAAGTAATTGCATCTTGGTATGCATTCCTTTATGGTTGAATTGGTGTAACTTCTACTCGCCATCTTAATCCAGAGGAAACTTTTCAAGCTTCGTTGCTCTTCGGCAAAAATTACTTGTCCTACTGTCAATCCGAACTCGTGCACTCTTTCCTTCGGACCGGCCTCATCTCTTCATGGTGTAAGACTATCGTATGGCGTGAATGCAATTAGTACGTTTTTTCCCTCCATTTTGAGTAGAACTTATCGTGCTTCCAAGATCAAGGCGCGTAATCGCTCGTGTTGCGGAGTGGAGAGTTGGATTCCCTGCTATGGAGTAACCGAACAATGATGTTAGTGAGTTCATGCCTCGTCGATATGGGGTGAGACTCTGTCACAACTGTTGTACCACTGAGAAAAGAAATCGTATAAAAGGATGCTTCATAGCTCGTCGCTTTCTCGACGCAAATCATATCTTCGGAAATCAGTCACGGTGTCGCTCTCATCGGTAATCACACCGCGAACATTTTCATCTGAATTGGAGAAAACTGTCATGAAGTCTATTAACTTTGGCTTGACAGATGAAGTCAGTCACGATCCGACTCCTGAACTCTTATCCTCTTACCACACCGCTTTTACAGCTATTGCTGTCGATGCAAAACTACTTCGATGGCGATCGAACTAGATTTAGAATACGATTACATACCACACGCCTTCCAGGCTGGATGGAGGGTTATTATCTTTGTGAGCGGTTTCAAAGACATTTGTCAGCTGAGCTCTTACATGTTTCAATACACGTTGGAGGATGGATGTCGTGTCTCTGGGTTTGGCATCGTCGCTCTTTGCGGTGATGACTTCGTGCTCGACTTGACCTGAGACCGTAAGTGAAATATCAGAACGCCATAATGACGTTTTAGTCCCGCTACCAACAATTTATGACAGAATGCAAAGTGTATTATACAATCTAAATTTGTAATTCTCGAATCCGTGAAATGAGAAAAATGACATTTCGATTTATGCTCTTCGACTAATTGAACTCTTTACCCCCTCGAAAATCCTTGCGCACCATGACCCTCCTCCTTCACCTTGATCTTGACGACACGAGTGCGCTTGATCTCCTCGTGCTCCGCGCCGAAGTAGCGTGTGCTGTCGTAGCTCCAGTGAAGGTTCCCGACGACGAGGTGTTTCATGGTCTCGATGTAGAGCGCGATGTCCTTGTCGACCTTCTCGCTGAATGAGCGAAGCGTCGCGATGTCGGCGAGCATCTTGTCGAGGACAGATTTGTAGTACTCTGCGCAGCTGTCCATTGCCTCTTGCAGGGGAAGCTTGTACTGGTGCATGAATACGGTGACGATGTTGGTCGCGTCGAGGCCCGAAGATGCCTCCCTCTTGTACGAGTAGATGTCCTGAAGGGAATACTGAATATTTTATTTATCGAGTATGGACGATGCTGCTTACATTCGCGATCCACGCGAGATCGATGCCAGCCCAGTAAATGCGGTTGAAGACGGGGTCGTCGAAGACCTCGTTAGGTAGGTCGATGTTGTTGACATACTCGAACAGCCCAACACAGACGTTGGTGCTGCAGCAGTCACGGCGGAGGCTGATGTAGGAGTCCAGGTCCAAGACCTTGCCGTGCTCACGCAGGCCCGCCTCATTAGCGATGGCAGTGACGTACTCATCGCACGTTTTGATGAACCGCGCCGTGGTATTTGGACCTGCGGTCTTGACGTAGCGATCTCTGAACCTGAGCATATACGTCGTCAGAAAATCGCGTATGCCATTTAAAACGAACACTTACTGCCTCGTCATGATACCTATGTTCGTATGTTCGAACGGCTTTCCGGACAGGGCATTCATGAAGTTGTCTCCCGTCTTGCGTGCGCTCGCGCCGTCTTTGACATCACAGACGAGGTCGTACACGAAGACGAGGTTACCGATGTCGCAACCCGTGCGGAGCTCCTCCCGCCCGCAGAGTGGGTAGAAGTACGCCATGCAGAGCTCGACGTTTGCGTCGATGTAGTCGCGTCGCTGCTCTTCGTCGAAGAACCCGAAGCTGTCTGTCCACTCACGGGAGTCGGCGTCAACCTCCTCGAGGTGGACGTTCTTCACCATGGTGAAGGGCGTCATAGCCATGAGATCGGGGATGGTGATGGTCTGGTATTGGGACATCCTGAATTAATGTGGTGGTGGAGAAGACAAGTTGAAGATGGGACTGGGAAGGCGAAAGCAACTGATTGTGCTGATGAGGAGAGACCGTCTTCAACGTCGAGTCCTTTATACAGTTCAGTGACCTAGTAGATTAGTAGATTACATTGGCCTTGCTACTTGTTCTGTACGTTCCGAGCGCTTACCTCAAAGTCCAGATTTGTTCGGAGGCGGGCTCGGAGACTTTTCGAATTATGCCATTGGTGCAAATTTCACCTTCGGCAACGGAGCTGTGAACGCCGTAACGCGGAGTAGACAGTGGAATTGAAGATCGTCGAGTGGCCCTGCTAATCAACAAGGGCGAATACATCCACCGAGGAAGACATACCTATGCAATCAATTTGCTTCTTGAGTGGCAGGAAGTCCCCGAGAAGAGCGGGTTGACGGAGAAAGCACGACTACGAGTGCCGTGGTCAGCATTTCCAGGGGGGAAACGCGATAAGATTTTCTCGCGAAAAGGCATCTGTAAGACGTTGAACATAATTGCACTATGCCCGGTATGACCTACTGCTCACCTTTACTGACGAGCACCACTGGGTATCACGGAGAAACTCGAGAGTAAATTTGATTCCAAATTTAGAGCGAACTGTGAACAACTCTCGGGCACATCTCGGGCAACACAGCTACTGCTTTCGAAAGCATCGGAGGAGACGCAAAATGTAGAGATCATCCGCAGAGCTCAGGGCCCTGTCTCTATCTCGTGAAATGATACAGTCTCTTTCAGAAAACTTCATCACTCACTACATGGACCGACACCACAGTAACGCGACCCGTGTTCTTCCCTTCAAGATCTCCATGCCAGGTTCCATCAAAGACGTCTAAGCTCGAGGATAATTGGAGGCATCCGGTCCGATGCTGGAAAGGAGGGCTGATAAGATGACGTTCACAGGAGGTCAATTAGTCCAACCAAGAACTGGTCGCCTCCGACCCTAAAATTGCACTGGTAAGAAGACGTCGAGAACACATCCTTCCAAGCGCCGACGAAGACGCAGGGCGACGCTCCTTGTTGGTCCCCTGACTCTTAATTCCCGTCGTTATGTCAGGCATGCAGATTCAAGTTGTGAAAGCACGTTCTAAGGTAGAAGCTTCAATTTCCTCAATTAGCGCCGTCCGGCTTGGGGACAGTGATGATTAACATCGCGATTAATGAGAGTTTCTATCCGAAGCTGGCTGTATCAGCTAACAAACCAGACAGTTGTGAAAGACGCACCGATTCTCAAAGCCTTTGGGACAAGAATTCGTGTGTCAAGCATGTCAAGACTCAAGAGGCAGCTTAGAAAGTTTTGGTCGGGCCCTGGGAAACCTGACGGGCGAAGCCGAGTTGCGGCGACGCAGCTCGAGCTCGAGCTCGAACCACCATCACCTCGTTGCGTCGACCGAAACCCCTCTTCAAGCTCAAGAAAGTGAAGAACAGCCTTTGAAGGACCTACGGACGATAAACCCGCGAATCGATGCGGAATTTTCAAAAGAAAAAGCTATGAAACTCAAAACGGCGTGCTGATGATTACGCAGTTTTTCACATACTGCATCCATGGATCCACCTAGCAATGTAAGTCTGTCATTTTTCGGTCTCCAAAGCGTCAAATCACTGATGTCTACGACACTCCATGGAGAGCATGTCACTTACCACCAAAGCTCGTAAGGCGAGCGATGACAGTCCTTTCTACAACGCCCTCCACTGTTCATCAAATGTGCACTACGCAGTTGTCACAATGCGTGGAACCTTCTTTGAAACCTGGACATATCGTCCAATGGTATACGACACCCTGATTTATTCACCCTCAAGGATCGCGACAGCCTTCGAGGATAAAACTATCCCTGGAAGGTATCGAGACGAAATTTTTTATATTAGTCATGATCGAAGGTAAGATTTACACTCCATGTACTTCGAATGGATTTATCTAATTTCGAGAGGGATTCAGGGGATCTCTTTGGCAAGCTACACCTTCGTAACAAACCAACCCAATGTCGGGATGGCGTTTCCTTTCGCATGCCATTGCGCGATGTTTATCCGATTGTTTCGTCTATGAACTCACATCAAGTACATCTTCGTAAGCTTGATCTTTTACTGGAGCTGAACCTGATAAGCCTGAGATTATCCGATTGAAGAGGTCTTGCTCCCTTACAATGCATGTACCGAAGAGCGTCAAAGCTCGAGGATCCACATCCTTTATGATCTAACGCTGCACGAACTCTAGCCCGACGGTGGAATGGATGCTCCGCGCCGGAAAGCGAAGGCGCATGATCTATCCATCGTGATGGACCGATGGCGTGCTCATCCAGCTAAGTACGCCATCCATATCTTGCATTCAAGGCGCTTCGCGTCATGTTTTGAAGCTTTAGTGGAAAGCTCGATCCATTTTGAGCGTGCGATTCCTACCCCAATATCAATGCGTGGAGGACTCGCTGGCGGTGCTTTTCATGACCTAGGCAGGTGCAATGTTCTTATCTCCAAAGGGCCTTACTAGTCTTTGGTCAAAGACGCAATTCCCGGCAGACTCGGGGAGCTGCAACGTGTATCGTTGGACGACTGTCGCAGTGTTTTCGAGTGCGTACCTCATTGCTTCTCTTCCAAATCGTCAGAGTGGAATTCTAGGCTAAATTTCTTTCATTTTTCGACCCAACCAAACAAGCTGAAGATCTTTTGACGAGCTCACATTGATACAGCACGAAGGCTGTCCATTTACACAGCCAGACAGGCATCGGCCGCGCCACTGATGCTCACAAACGCCAACTTCCGTAAGGCATGCATCTTCCGTAATGCATGCAAATCTTCTATGCACGGAATCGAAACGAAGAAACCCTGTGGTTGAGTAGACAGTCTGTCTCCCTGACGAAGTGCTCGATCCATTCAAAACCCGTTCGTATTTAGTACGATTTCATACTTGAATTAGGTCTTGCTCTCTCATCGTTCTTCGTTATTGTTCCGAAATTTGTCGTTGCAGCCTGGAAGCTCTGTCACCTGTTGTTCACTGGGGTCTTTACTATTGACTCCTTACACAGATGTACTTGGATCACCCAGACTCTTGGACAAATCCTTTTACCCAGAAGTGTCAAAATATTCCCCGCATCGAAGAAGCTGTCAAATACCGACATCGAATTCCTCTCGTAATTGCGGTCCGAGGATGAAGGTCGACTCGGATGCCGTGACTCAAATGCCGTTAAGCTCGGTATAAATTTATCCTACGAACTATTGTTGGTATTCTCTGAAAGGTGCGGAGATTGAGGTGGTCACAGTTAGCTCTAACAATGTTTCAGCCTCGAGGTCGAGCCTCGTAGATGTTTTTATGTTTTATCCGCAGAACACTCTTCATGAATCATGACCTAGGTCCGAAACTGAATCTTAACCTTCGACTACGTAATTCATATTTCAGCGATGATTTCTGTAGCATATACATTCAATTCTTTTCAGCTGCATAATGAAGAGCTCCTCAGAATACGAACGAAAAGCCTCAACGTATGAATGATGCTGAGCATAAGAAACGCCAAAGCTATTTCGGGATCAATATGGAATCAGATCCATATAAGGCATGTCTCCTTCCAAAAGAAGACTGAGGCCACGTCCATTCCGCTTCGCTGACTACCGCGAAGAAATGGCTTTTCCTCGACAACCACCATGGCCTCATCGGCGAAACCGTTGAAAATCTCGAGCTCGACGCCTGCGAAATCAAATTCGACATTTTCAACGACTACCATCAAGGCAGGACTTGGTGGAGGCGCGTCGTCTCAAAGTAACGACGCGTCTCAGTCGTCGGACATTACAAGTCCTCATGAGCTTATCAGCTTCGTGAGTTGGTATTCATCTCTTTCATATGCTCAATGTCAATTTAACTATCAAGGTCGATAATCTCCTTGAAGATTTGGACAGCAAGTTCGACGATATGACCGCACAGTTTTTCGATCGCAGTGAGTCTTTACCTCAACGACCTGTCGACGCGTATCTCACGCAGCCAACGTAGTGAATCAGATGTCAAGCGACGTCGATAAGCTTGAAACGTCAATTCAGGACATCATCAACAGTGATGTGCCTCTGCCGAACAGCATGCCACAATCACCCGCTCCTGGCACTCCTGGCTTTGGTGGTCCAGGTTCTTTGATCAAGAGAGCGGCGAGCGCTTCAGCCTCAGTTTCATAGACTTCCATGATTTCAGACCACAGTTTAGGTACGTCGACCTCTTCCCTTCGTTGGGACATTCAAATCTCTGATTCGATTCCACGAAGATTGTAGTTCATATGTGACATTACCCTGGCTCATCCTCCTTCTATTATTATCCATCCCATATCTTCATTCGAGAGCTGAGTTGCGAGTGGTTTATATCGCGTAAGGCTCATTTGGTGAGTGATCCAGACTTTCAGGTCAATTCATGCTTGACGGAATAGGTTTTTAGAACATAACGATTTCTTCGATACGCAGATGGCCTCGAGCATCCAGGAACTGAGATAGAAGCTTCAACGCTCTCGACCGTGTGCTATTGTATGATCGGAAGAGCCTCGAAGACTTCTCTTCGATTCATCCCGTGACATCGATTCGGCCTTCAATTTGCAAACCCCATTCAACTTGATTCAAGTCTATTCGTCTCAGTATTGAATTCAAGAGCTCACCCCGTTGCCATCGCCGCGGATGGATTCTGCATGACGATCCGGCCCGTTTTTGCCGCTATTTCTACGTCACCATCGGATACAGCTTCACCGCGTCCCTATTTCCCGATGGCTACGGAGGAACCGCAAATTTTAGTTCCAGGGCGCTTCACAAATTGGAAGTTGTATTTTGTCCTCAAGGAAGACAGCTTCGCGACCGTTCGCGACGATGTTTTCGGAGATCTTCTACGCGAATTTTCTTCGATGCTTTGGTCTCTCGGTGGCGCCATTTTCTCGCCGAGGTGGAGATACGAGGCGAAAAATATTATAAAAGATCGTTCAAGAGCAAGAAGAGCGATTTCAATCGCAACAAGATGTCCTCGCTCTTGAACAACATCGCTCTCATCGGCAAACATTCGGATGACTTTACGTCGGAACTGAAGAAAGCTGGTTTCACGCCGGTGGAATTCAATTCGGCGAGTGAAGTGAGTCTTTCTTGTTCACTCGAATCATCTGGCGTTGAAATAGAGTATCGAAGCTACTGGCAGATTCTGATAACCTTCAAGTGATTGCGCTTACGGGCTCTGACCATGGGCTCACTGACAAGGCTGCGATCTCCAAACTTCTCGATGGAGGAAAGATCCTGATCGCCTTCGAGCCCGGGATTGAGTACTTGACTGCGCTACATGCTGCTACGCGCACTCCGGTAGACCTTACCGCGATCAAGCCAACTTCGGAACGACCATTGATGGTGCACAAGTGAGTAACATTGTGCTTCATAGCGAATCCTTCTCCGTAATACTGTTTAAATAAGGGAGAACGGCGTCGATGTCTTGACTTTGCCTCCGAAAGTCAAAACGGGATTCAATGTTCCTGATGGCAAATTTCGCCCAGTTCGCAAGATGGCGGTCAGAGATGAGGACACCGTGTATGATATCCCCGATCAAGGGAACGGTTATGAATTTTCGTACAGATCGGCTCAGATCGTCGAGCGCATCAGGAGAGCGATGGACGCGGTGAATGGAACTTCTACGGAAACACGGGCAGCAGCGGCGGGCGAAGTTCATGGCTTAGAACCAGGAAACGATGTTGCATTTTATAAGAAGTAAGGAAACAGCTTCACTCTGTTTTTGGTGTGGTTCTTTTCTTTGTCTCATTTTATTCCGTTTAGGGTGCAAGTCAGGATCCCCGCCGAGTACAGTATCAAGACCCTCGCATTTACGTGGGAGGGTAACATCAATATTCCAACGAACGATGTGAATGAAATCCAAGTCTACCAAACTGAGTGGCAGATGTCTATCTACGTCTATGCGACGGATGCAAATCCTATTGGCCAGACTGCGGATACTTACGAGGGGACAATTTATACCTACATCGTTCACGATGGAGTTCATGGACGAAAACTCGGCAGCCCAGGGAGGAATACTAATAATAATAATAATGCCGATCTTCCTGAAGTTATCCGGAACTGGGAGTTTTACTTCATCGACATTTTGGGGTACAGCCTTCAAGACACCAGTGGGTTCCTAACCAAGGTCACGCAGCAGCCGGATGACAACATATTTGAGCACCGCGATAACTCATTCATTTGTGAGTGCGACTCTATCAAAAGTATATATAATAAACGTGCTCACACCGTCCTGCGCATCAATCCTCAGATAACATATCGCAAGAGCAAAGAATGATTCTTTTCAAAGCGAGCCAGAAGCAGACCTGGGAATTTGACGCTAATTACCAAAAACCATGCGCCTGGAATCGATTCCAGATGCACAGAGACATGTCCAATTTCGATGACGCAAGATACGTGCTTTCTTACAACGACCTTTATGTCAGTCTGAATCGACTTCACCTTATCGAACGTATGGGTTTGCTGATAATTTACTTGTCTCCAGGACGTGTGGACCGATCCCGAATTCGAAGGAAAGCAATGGCACAACCCAGGTGTTTTTGACGACGATGAAAACAGGATCAAAGTTTGTATCTCTACCTTTATTCGCGCATCTGCACTCGCTGATCTTATAATTTCTTATAGACACTTCCAGATGATAACATACCAATATCAGGATTGACGGTTTACAGTTCTAAGGTCGGAAAAGCAAAACTAAGTACGCACCTCCGTTTCCCTAAGATTGATAGAAACTCTAACGAGCGATTCACTTATCCAGACCTGGAATTCGACTATGTGCCTCGAGGTTTTGACTATCAAACCCTCGTAATAGTAAGCAAATAAGCACACCCGCTTTCCTGTGCTAATTTTTGTGGATGCGCTTTTAGCGGAGGGCCATTGCGGCTGGCGTGATTGGATTGTACGTCGACGACTTCGTGCTCGACTTGACATGGGACGAGTGAATGAAAGGCACTGAGTCGGGGGCATGTTGTGGTTCCGCATTGGCGTTGGTACAGAAGATAAGAAGTTCGATAGGTAGTTGCATTCAAGACGATACATATATCTGCTGGAATACATATTTTTGGGAGGATGACAACATGCAGCCGCGAGTATGAGTAAAATTCGGACGGTGTCCATCTTTTTCGACATATTGTACTCCGAAGTCTATGAGAAAAGTTTAGAAGCTCTCTAATGCAATGATGTACACGAACGCCTCGTCTTTATTAGTATCAATCGATCGCATCCTTGGGTGTAACCTCGCCAGCGAAGTGCTCGATGAGGCCATCCCGAATGTTCTTGCACGCCTTCGCGCTTCGCTCCCTCGCAGCGCATCGTCGTGGCTCGGCGTTGATACGGTCAAGAGGCCAGATCGGAGTTCCGACTTATGGCCAGATTTTTGCGAGGGGACTACAACCATGTAGTGGTGGATTGCGATCAACCCCAAACGCACATGCCACGTGGAAACGTGAAAGAGGAGAAGTGCACGGCAGGCTGTGGCGATGCTGAAGCCTTTTTCAACCGTTCCACCACGTTCCGTTTGAGCCTCTCTTTCTTTCTTGAATCTCAGGCAAAAGGCATCTCTTTACGTCAGTACGTATCATAGGATCCAGGTCACAGATATATAATTGCTCCTCCTGTAGTAAGCAGCCACGAGAGTTTGGCTAAGGGAGGCCCTTCTCGTCGTTCTCGAATCGTCCATTGAATCATCGATCATCTGCTGGACATTCAAAGCCGACACCGACACAAAGTTAACAAATTACTACGGCGTGTATCTCATTCTTTCGAATTTCGAAAGAGCAATACATTTACCTACTATCTTCAGCTTCAAGAGTACCAAAATGCTCATGGGAAATGGTTCTAGCGTCCCATCGGAAATATGGGATCGCATCTTCATGCACTGCGAACGCGTCATAGAGACAAACGCCATCAAACCGGAATTCTTTCCAAACTATCATCTCCACCCGTTACTCCTGGCATGCAGAGGATTGCACGCCATTGCCGAAAGGAGGCTCTATACTTCCGTCTGGCTGGGGAGCAACAAAGTTGTCAAAGATCGAGGCGGGAATAAGAAGGTCGTACTTGCTGGCAAAGACGCTTGTCAGCGTTTTTACGAGACAGTCCAAAGCAACCATCGACTCGCGTCACTCGTTCGCGATCTACATCTCGGAACTACGGAACTCTTTTTCGAGGAGACAAGACTCCATATTCAACTGATAAAAATCTGCAAAAGCGTCGAGGCTCTTGATCTTCGTGGATGCACATATGGTGCCGAGGACCAGTTGAAGATAGCTCTTGCAGGAATGAACCTGTCATCTTTCAAGTTGTCTGTTCGCGCATTGAGATATAACTACCAAGGTGCCGAGGTTTTTTCGATCCCTCAGTTGCTGAACTTCATCCAAAATTGGCCTTGTCTGGAGATCCTAGACGTGTACCTTGGGGAAGACTGGGGGGTTATCCGAGAGGATAAACTTGTGGATGCAGCGTTCGTATCCGGAAAATGTGCGACACTCCGAGATGTCCTGATCACCGGGAATCACATCAGCCCGAAGGATCTGGTATGTTTACGTGCAATAGCGCCAGCCCTCCAAAAGTTAAAGATCATGGCTCGAATGGACTGCATCTCAGAGCTTCGACGCTGCCTAGACTTTTGGTCATCAACTCTCAGGGACCTGGACGTCTGGGTTGGTTATGACGGAATAACCCGCTCTCGAGCTTCAAACTCGATTTTCAAATCGCCTATGGTTGAGTTGCGGAGCCTGAACATTTCGACGGCGATGGCCCCTCCACTTTCCCTCGCCTATCTTCCCAAATTGGAGGTTTTGTCCTACGAGGGGGAGTACGCGGATGGTATGGAATTGGCACGAATCATCGAGGATGATAAGCTCCCATGTTTGCGAGAGATTGGTGTCACATTCACTGCTCCATTGGACGAGAATGAGAGTCGGCCCCCGTCCAGGTCGTCTCAGGATCCACCCGACGAAATGCACATCGAGGTTCTTCAAGAGCTTCATAAAGTGTGCGGGCAAAAACACATCGTTTTGAACGCTGCATGGACACTAGAAGAGCTGGAACAATTCGTCGTGGAACGTTATCCCGAGCCCTTAGCCGATGGCAGCCGTGAACAAGAAATGCCGTTAAACTCGGATAATGATGGGGACTCGGACAAGGAGGATGGTTGGGAGGATGGCAGTGGGTCGGTGGCTGAACGTCGTCCAGAAGAGGGGGCAAACTAGAGAAACTGAAGAGCCGCGACGGATATCATATTCGTTCACAGTGCAACTCCACTCTTCCTGGTTACTCTTCCAGGATTTTCTTCGACTTCAAAATCATTCAAAATATCCCGCTCATCCTCCCGCACTTCGCTTATGCTGTCTTTGTCCACATCGTCGCTTTCTACTCTGAGCCCGCTGGAGCTTTGGAACTTGATGTTCGTAGCTTACTTCATACTTTGATTTGAACGCGATACTGACACACCAAAAATCTCAGTAGCCGGAACGCAAACCACGGTCCTCCCATACGCAAGGAAGTGTGATTTTCCCGTGATTTTGTCATCCTGCGATTGTATTTATAGCTGTCGCTTATTCCTGTTGGCCTTACGAAAACACCAGCTCCGTCGCGCCCAATCCTCCCTGTACGAACGTACGAGTCAAATCTATTGCAGGTCGATAATTTGATTTGTCTAACGCCGAACCCCGGCAAGCGCGCACACAATTGACGTTTTCCCTTCCCACCGATCCCCACGGCGTCATGTGCAATTCATACTTGTTTTCTTTGGTCGAACGGAGCCCGAACCATTATGCTTGGAATATGTCAATATACCATTATTCTCGAGCATGGACTCGGTGATATCCCACAAGTTTCTTTCGACCCCTGACGGACGTATCCCTTTACCGAAACGAAATGAGAGGAGTAAGAGCTATAAAAGAAGAGGGGCTATAAAGGAAGAGGGTCTTCAGGTACTTTTCCTTCATCTTAAGATGACATCATATCTGAACAACATCGCTCTCATTGGCAGTCATGCAGAAGATTTTCAGACTGAGCTGAAGAAAGCTGGATTGGTGCCAGTGACCTTCGATTCAGCAGATAACGTTGGTTCCTTCCGTTCGACCTTCGCTCACCGCTGAAGTAATCAATTCTCTAGCTTCTGGCAGGCCTCGACAGCTACCCGGTTGTCGCGCTTTCGGGAAATGATCATGGTTTAGACGAAAAGAACACTATTTCTGTCCTTCTCGATGCCGGAAAGATATTGGTGGCTTTCGATCCTGGGGCTAAATATCTGAGCTCCCTGCACGCCGCGACTCGCACGCCGATTGACCTCACAGCAATGAAGCCTACATTGAATCGACCTCTTGTGATTTACAAGTGAGTTGTCCTAAACGAGTTTTCTTATAAGTTTAGTATATTTATCCTCATCCAGGAAGAATGGCGATATCTACGTCCCTTTGAATCCGAAAGTCAAGACAGGATTTGAAGTTCCAAATGGGAAGTTTCAACCAGTTAAAAGCTCAAATTTCATCATCAACACGGAGAGGAATGAGGCAAAGCAGGCTAAGACGTGCGATGACCTGGACGATCCTGCGAATGCTATTGAGCAGATCAAGAGAGCGATCAACGCATCGAACGAAAATCCCCAAGACGACAAGGCGCCTGTGTCCGGCGAAGTCGACGGATTAGATCCTGGTTCTGATGTCGCATTTTACAAGAAGTGAGTCGCATTCGTAGAATTCGAAAATTCAATTTACTTACTCCTTCGAAAGGATTCACCTTTCGATCCCTTATGACTATCATATCCAACGTCTCGCTTATACAAATGGTGGCGAGGACATTACTACGAGCGACAGCAATTGTATTCAAGTGTACCACACCGAATGGAACATGACTATCCATGTTTACGCAACAAACTCAAACCCGGTAGGCCAAACAGCGGATACCTACGGGGGGACGGTCTACACGTACGTCGTCCATGACGGGGTGCATGAGCGCAAGTCGGGCAGCCCAGGACGAAGCACCAGTTCCTCGACGGGTCTTCTCGGCCAAGGTTGGGAGTATTACTTCACTGACATTTTGGGATACACGTTCCGGAACGCTAGTGCCAGCGGGTTCTTATCCAAGACCTCTCAACAGCCTGACGAGAATATATACGACCCTCGCGACAATATGTTCCTTTGTGAGTTCACTCATCATCCTGTAATTTTTGAAGGCGCTTTTCTAACAGAGTTGGAATTCCTTCATCATAAAGACAATATTTCAAAGCAGCAAAAGATGACACTGTTTAGATCGAATAAGAAACAAACATGGGAATTTACTGCCGACTACCAGAAGCCGTGCGCTTGGAACAGATTCCAAATGCACCTGGACATGCCCAACTGGAACGACGCGGGATACGTACTTTCTTACAACGATTACTACGTCAGTGCGAGACTTTTTTTGCTCTCCTAACATACACTGCTCTGTCTAATCACTCTTTTGTCCACTTCAGAATGTATGGGATGATCCTGGATTCAAGGAAAGCAAGTGGTACGACCCTGGCGTCTTCGAAATTTCAAACGGAAATCAAGTCGTCAAGGTGTGTCATACACTCACTTCATTTTTTGCATTTCCCTCTTGCTTATTGGAGTCTTATTCACAGAAACTACCTGACGATAAACTCCTGCTTTCCGGGTTGTCGGTTTTCAGCTCTAAGATCGGAAAAGTTCCGCTTCGTTCGTATTTCAACTATCTGGTAGTCTTTCACATTTATGACGATCTTCTTTTATTTGCAGACCTAGAATTCGACTACATACCTCGAGCCTTTGACATCTCGTCTGCTTTCCATGTAAGAAAATTTCCTAGCTTCGTTTTCCCTATTGATCTGAGAATGTATAGTACAAGACCTCCGCCGCCGACGTGATCGGTATATACGTTGACGACTTTGTGCTTGATTTGACATGGGATGAGTGAAGGAAAGGCATGAGATTGAAAGCGGGTGTAGTATTGAAAATGGTGGTAGAGAACGGCTTGGCTCATGTAAATCGTCTATCGTAGAATCCTCATAATTTCGTTTTACATATGACGATCGTACAATCACATGGGTATTTCAACCGCTGTAATTCTTAGCCCATTTTTCGTAAGCATCTGGACTATAACGGTGACGAGGTGGTCCACCCCTATAATCAAACCCGTCAAGAATGCGATAGCAGTACGCCCACAGTTTCTCCATATTAAGGCTGCTGAGAGGTTTCTTATCTTGCCTTACGACGGTAACCTGAGAAAGAGTTGAGCTTCGACATTTATTTCTTGAAACCGACCATATATGATTGAGCTCACCCTTCCAATACCTTGCTGCCACCTTGAACACAAAAAATGAGTGATCCATCCCTTCGCGACATTGAACGTGGAACGTACCTAGGAGGTGCCACTGTAGTCTCGGGGTCGATCATGAGATACGTCACGGACTGATTGTCGAAGTGTTCCCTTCGAGGATGAAAAAGATAATTGAGCGGTTCGTCTTGCAAGTGACGATAAATGAGGATCGGATGGCCAATGAGCTTCGAAACTGGGGACAGAACTCCTTTTCCATTGAATATTTCGTGGTCAGCACTGATTTCTACGGCTATGGGGCAGAAGGGCATGTTGTGTCCTCCGGTAACGTCGACCGCCTTGACAGTCGCAGGTTCGATGTTGGTCAATGAAGAGTTTTTCGTCGCGCTCAAAGCCTTTCTCGCCGCCTGGCACACCTTTTTGTGGTTCTTCCAATCCGAAGCCTGACAATTTTCATCCTTTGGCGCAGAGTAAGATCCGCTCGCAATGACCAGGATGCCACAGCAGCGACGTACGCAATAGATCGCATCGTGAATCTTGCATGAAGTTGTCATGAACATCGCTTCATCTGGGACTCGGAGTCGATCGTCGCGGTTTTACCGCAAGTCTTGCATTCGTAGCTCGAAGGAATCATTGTAGTTAGCTTTTCAGAAGCCCAGATGAGTTGCTAGTCGATCGATTCGAAGAGTAGATGGGTCGCTCGCCGTCCTGTCGTGATGGTTGAAAAGAGAGACGCGACGCGTTTATTTGCACGTGTTTGTCCGATGATCGATTCCATATCGAAGGAATGAAAGAATGAAGAAATCAAGGCCTTGAACACTTTTTATTTGTTAATCGCAAACACGGGCAATATGATACACTGCAGGTGGACCGGAAACATACAATTAAGAGCATGAGAAGCGCCACATGGGACAATGAAAGAGACGCAACATTTACTCCTCGTCTTCGTCGAAGAAATCGAACTCTTCGTTGGCGTCATAGTTCCTCGCGAACCTCTCGAAAGTAGTAGGATTGTGAGTTCCAAGAGGAGGGACACAGTCATTGCTAAAGCTTTCGATAACTGCGTCGCAGTACATCCAGATTTTCTCCAAGTCTTTTTTGGATAGCGGCGATTTGTCTTCTCTCGCAATGGTGACCTAGAGTGATTCGAAAAAAAGTTATGTCAGATATACCGGTATATATCTGTAGACGCAGGAACTGACTCTACCAATGCCGCATTGCCACCTTCATTCGTCAAATTTTAGTGTTCGTAACCTTTTGAGTATTAGATAGCCTTCTTACCTAGCCGGAGCGAAACCCGACTTGGGGTTGATCATCATATGAGTGACTGACAGGTTGTCCAATTCTTCGCGCTGAGGGTGACACTCGTAGTCGTAAGGATCGTCGCGCAAATGGCGATACACCAAGATGGGCTGGCCAACGAGTATGGATAGAGGAGACAAGTGTCCCGCGCCATTGAATATTTCATGGTTGCTGCTGATCTCCACGTCTATGGGATGAAATGGTATGTTGTATCCCCCAGTCAAATCGACTGCTTTGACGACTGAAGGCACAGTGGAAGGACTAGTGGCCGTTTCTTCCGCGGCACGATTGGTCGCGTCGGCCTTCCTCAGGTCTCGACATGTCTTTTTATGCTTCTTCCAGTCCGCGTTCTGGCATTCTGCTCCCTACGGGGGAGCGGGAATTAGATTCTTTGACGTTCGAACAACATATAGCGAAGATGCTTACACAGTACAATGCATCCTCCGACTTGCAGGAGCAGCGCTTCATTGGCGAGTCGTCCGTCGCAGCTTTACCACACACTTTGCACTGTGAGGTCGACATTGCGAGATGACTCGTACGAGGTGTCTGCTGGTAGATGGATGTTCGATGACAAGAGGTGGCCGTGGCTCATGCCTTGTCATGGTCGTCGCAAGAACAAAAGCAGTCGGTCGGTCGAGACCGAGACAAGCACGATTCAACCCTGAGGGTCTTTGACGACATAATCCTTGAGGGGTTACTACGTTTCAGTGTCTTGCACAGCCTGTATATGAAAGTTCAGAGCAAAAGCAGGCTGAAATCAGAGCCAATAATTTGGCGACAAGTATTGACGAACCACGGCCAGGCTGGCACGAGCTCTGAGCACAGTCCTAATCAGTTTCTCCTCGATAGTCCGTCCGCTGTTCGCTGAATCCAAACTACACCGACCAATCGATGATTTTTTCGAGTAACTGAAGCGGTTTTCCGTCCGTTAACAGTTGTTCAGACGTTGAAAGACGAGAGGCACGTTGCAACATGAAGGTGAGGATGAAGGTTCGGCCGGCCCAGAAAGAGCATCAGTAGCCGAGCCGATAGGCCGGCAGACCGTCGACCATCCCTCGCCGCCTTCCCTTCGCCCTTCGTCCTTCACATCCAGCTCATCCATTTGCCCGAGCATATTACCCCTTCAATGCGCAAAGCTCATCTTCAAGTAATATCAACGCGCTATACCCGGAAATAAGCAGATATCATCTGGTAAAATCGTTGTTTTCCTTATCACCGGACCCCACGGAAAGTACATCAAATTTCGCGTTCAGGTCACTTCGGTGCTTGGAAGTCGATATGTTGACGCTTGGTAGCCTCGTGATTCAAGTTCCTCGCGACGATGGACACGGAGAATTTCAAGAAGATTCTTGCTGCTCTCTTCGGTCAATCTATGAGGTTGATTCCTCGCCGAGGTGAAGTTTTCGAAGGAAAATGAATATAAAAAGGTGCGTTCGTGAAACTCCTCTTCACTCACTACATCCTGAAAACCCTTGAAGATGACCTCGCTCTCAAATAACATTGCACTTATCGGCAAACATTCGGACGAATTCAAGTCTGAATTGAAGAAAGCTGGCTTTACGCCAGTGGAATTCGATTCGACGAAACATGTTCGTCTTTTCTTCATCGCAAAATGCGCTCGAGCTGAGATTGTTGCTTCGAAGGTACTGGAAGACACCGATAGCCACCAAGCAATCTCAATTTCTGGCTCCGAGCATGGGCTCACTGACAAGGCTTCGATCTCTCAGCTTTTCGACGCTGGGAAGGTCTTGGTGGCTTTCGAACCTGGGGTCGAATATTTGAAAGCTCTGCACGCTGCCACGCGCACTCCGATTGATCTCGCTGCAACTAAGCCGACCGTCGACCACCCACTCATGGTGCACAAGTGAGTGTATATTATTTTGCATGATATGTATTCTTATGATTATGCCTATACTTAGGGAGAACGGCAACGTTATTCTGACTTTGACACCGAAAGTCAAAACGAATTTTGAAGTTCCCGATGGGAAATTCCACCCAGTCCATAAATCGGACCTTAATATTTTGCCGAATGCAAAGGTTCTCGAGAGGGCCGAAGGTACACCTTACAGCCCAGGCCAGCTCGTTGAGCATATTAAGAGGGCGGTGCGCGTAGTCGACGGAGCGCCTGCGGAAATACCGGCAGCAACTGGCGAAGTTTACGGGCTGGATCCTGACCCCGATATTGCATTTTATAAGAAGTAAGATGTATCGCTCTGCCCCTTTGGATGTTCGCTATTCACGATGATTTTCTTAGGGTTCAAATTCGAATCCTTGCTGACTATAGCATCAAGACTCTCGCATTTACGGCCGAAAGCGATGATGTTCCGACAAGCGACGAAAGTCACATTCAAGTTTATCGCACTGAATGGCAGATGACTATCTACGTCTACGCTACAGACGTCAACCCAGTTGGAAAAACCGCAGATAATTACGAGGGTACAATATATACTTACGTTGTACACGACGGGTTCCACGGACGCAAATCGGGAAGTCCAAAGAGAAGTGTCATCAAGGCCGATTACGACAATTATCGGAATTGGACATACTATTTTGTGGATATCCTGAGATATGATTTCCAAGATACCAGCGGTACTCTATCCAAGGTCACTCAGCAGCCGAACGATAACTTATATGATCACCGCGACAACACATTCGCTTGTACGCACATATTTTTTTTTCTTTTGCTTGCAATCAACTCGCTTACCCATCACTCTCAGATAATATCGCCCAAGAACAAAAGATGATGCTTTTCAGAGCGGCAAAGAACAAAAGGTGGGAGTTCGGTGCCCGTTACCAGAAACCATGCGCTTGGAATCGATTCCAAATGCACCAAGATACATCGACTTGGGATGATGCAGGATATGTCATTTCCTACAATGATTACTATGTAAGTTCAAGTTCAAACTGCTACATCATAAATCTTGAATCTGAATCTTCTTTTCTTGCGGAAGGATGTATGGAGTGATCCTGAGTTCAAAGGGAAAACATGGTACAAACCAGGTGTCTTCGAAGAAACTAGAATCAAAGTTCGCATCTGCTTTTTATTTTGAAGTTTTTTTAGGGAAAACTGATGAGCTCAACCACCCGTATTCCTTCAGATTCTACCTGATGATAATATTCCGATCTCTGGGCTGACGGTCTTTAGTTCCAGCGTCGGAAAGGCACCGCTTCGTACGTAGCCTAACTTTTTCGAATAAGCTATTTCCCATGTTCCGATATTCAGACTTGGAGTTGGATTACATACCGCGAGCTTTCGACACAGGAGAAAAAGGCATTTTTACTGTGAGCATGTGCAACAGATCTTCATCATGTGTGCTAAATCGTCCGTTTTCAGTACGTTGTCTCCGCGGCCGGAGTGATTGGTTTATATGTCGACGATTTCACTCTCGACTTGACTTGGGATGAATGATGGGGGGATGGACGGATTTGGAGCGGGTGGAAGTAACATTTTGTATGGCACGTCTGTATGTTGTATGCATTTTAGCACCTAGAATATTTACCCGTAGGTGTACTGAAGAGAGGTTGTGCGAAAGAGATACCGTCACGATATGTAACTTATCTCACATTGAGTCATATTGCATGGAAATTGGAAGTAGGCGAGTCGAGCGACGACTGAGCGGACGAAGCGCGTTACATGTAAACTCGGGCGCTAAGCATTCCTTCGTGCGTGCCAATCTACGTTTCCCGTAACTTTTTTTCCCAAACCGACAAAAGAACAGCATACTCGAATATACTATAAGACTCTTCGTAAGAAAACAGAGACCAATGGGCTATTATACATACAATCTATATGATTTTACAACGTACAGCATCATTTTCAGAGCAACCGGATCGTTGATTCGCCAAACTTTTCAGCTAGCACAGACATCGCCTCATTCGTCTCGAACCCGATGAATTTGACGACAGTGACCTTCTTGACGAAGCCTTCATCCGCTTTCAGGGCGATTACCCAACGCGTTTCGTGACTAATGCCGTCAGATTTTGGAGAAATTCCGACGAGGTCGTAGTATCCATCGGAAGCGTATGTTTTATGGTTGGCTGTGATCGCAAAGGTATGCGCTTCACCATCCTTATCCGGCACGACAACATTTCCTATTCTGCTTGACGGATCCATGTGAACCGCATGTTCCGACAATCCCTCCACCAGACAGTGCTCTATGTAGTAGCAGGCGAGACTGTAAACGTTGCTGTGTTCGTCGAAATTGATACCTCCTTCCATCGAGCAGTCACCTGTCGGAAGCACGTCGATGTCGTTGATTTGTTGCCAAGAAGGGTACCAAACGTATTTCCCATTGCCCGTCTCGGGGAAGAGGAAGAAGATGAATCCGCGGTAGTAACGATCCGTCGCTCTGATGAGGCGATCCCAAGCATCCTCTGGATTCTCGCCCACGATGTACGCAGGTAATGGGGGGTTGAACTCGTTGAAGCAGAAAATGAGCCCTGCGATTTTATCGAGCTCGCTTGTAGCCGACCGCTGTCGCATGGACGATAGCATCTCCCAAATGCCAAACGACGAGCACTCGGTGAACGTCGTCATCAATGTCTTGACGACTTTGTTATCGGAGGCATCCCTAGTTCTGTCCCACTCCTTGCGATCATCAGCGCCCCAGAGGAACACAGATTTTGGTACGTTGGGTGAAGAAGGAGATTGACCCGCAACGATGATCGTCGCCCGCGTTTCCTGCAGCGTCCACGCCCGATTCAACCAATGACGCGGATTGACCTTGTCGGTTGGCGAGACTTCAAACGAACGGCCGAGTCCATTGAAATAGTAGACGATCCCTCTTGCCTGGCTGTAGATAGGACCGATGGTTGGAACGTCAAGCTTCCACTCGGCTCTCCTCAGGACTTCGTTCGAGGGTACCCCTTCTTGTCGCAGACAGAGAACGTCTAGCCAAACGAGGTTGCGCTCTGCTAGAGGTGAGGTCTTCCGACGTACCCAATTCATCCATCTCTTCTCCTCTGATAGGAAAGAAGCCACTAAGTTAAGTAGCTCGATGCGGATTAGATCCAATGAAGTATCCTTCGGAATCGGAACGGGCCATTCGTGGCCGTTGATGGGAGATGCGACACCGTGTCGATGTGTTTCCTCCGCCCAACTATGCGAGACCGCTAACCAAAACCGAGGCTCGTCAAACGGGCCAACCTGCACCACCCAAAACGGTACTACGCGGTTGCTCCAAAGATCCCACAAACGCCTCGGGGGGATATTTGGGTCTACCACGACATCCTCCTCTAATGCTCGCGATCGAAGATCCTGGTCCTCCTTCCGACGCATCTCGATATTCTCCAGCGCTTCGGAGGGGTCCATGTGCCACCTCGGGCGAAGGAGGGCGTAAGCTTGCCCGAAATCAACGAACGAGTGATTACAGAAATGCAATAGTGCGTGCATCCCGGTTGAGAGTTTGCGTTCCGTTCCGAGAATCGCGTTCATCTGCCTCAAGATCCCCTCCAATCCTAATCCAGAGAGCCGAGCGCTTGCCACCTCTGCAGACAGCACGTATGAAGGGCCCGTGAAGGATTTCTGAAGGGGTACACTCAATTTCTCCCGTTCTGCTTCGGCATCGCTCGAAAACATGGTAGATATCGTAGCGCCCTCCCGGTATACATCTGGAAATTTGATTAAACACGGGGACATATTCAATTCTAAAAACTCACAGGAGGATAGAAAGTCGTCGTATGTGAGATGACGGGTCGGGTTTCTCAGTTGCTCCGACCATCGAGTCCAATCTTGACAAGGCGATAAGCTTGAGCAAAAATTGCATCACTGTCAATCACGAACTGGCAGTATCACCGCGAGGGACTTCAGAAGCGCCTTTCTTCCGCTTCCAAAATCTCCTGAGCATTCTATGAAAAGCGTCGCTGGAATTCGTCGAAGTTGGCAGCGAAAGGGAAGAAGATCTAAATATGATCAAGTTAGCCTCACTTTATACGCCTGGCAGTATATATAGAAACGCCACCTTTGTTCCTACTCCGCTGTGTTATTTTATAAGTTCCTCTACCAGAGCTTTAACTCGTCCTCGTCGTCTCGTCTTCAGAAGAGCATAGAATCAGGCCGCACCATCCAATATTGAGCGACCATGATTCCGACGGCTATTCAAGTTTGCATGGTTTGATTCTGAGTCAACGTGGATGCTTTACTGAAACTCCCAGTCGTTCCATCCAAGCTTTGCGAGCATTGAAGAGTTCAATAGAGTCGAATCTCCAGATGATTCCATGGAGATCGTGAAACAGTTGGATGGACGGTCACTCGAAGTCGTCAAACGACTCGCACTTTTCGAACTTGTTTGTCGTTCGGCAAGGCAAGCCGATTCAACCGGCACTACCGGCACGGAAAGGACCGAAACGTTCCGGTGCACTGTTGCGCTTCGTCCCCATCCATTCGTCCTCTGTCTGAAATTTCCTCCAAAACGATATCAATCTATTTCTTTTCACCTCAAAGCATCTTTCCAAGGGCTATCCTTCCGTTTTCTTCGCGAATAAGAAGACATCACCTGGTAGAAATCCGTTGCTTTTCTCCGTCATCCGGACCCCACGGAAGGAAATCAAATTTCGCGTTCAGTTCATCTCGTTGCTTGGAAGTTGATACTTTGACGTTTGGTAGCCTCGTGATGGCTTATGACGATGAACGCGGAAGAAACTCAGACGATTTATCCTACCGTCTTCGGTCAGTTGGTGGAGTCGTTTCCTCGCCGAAGTAAAATTTTATGGAGGAAATGATTATAAAAACGAGCAAATAAGAGTGTCAACCTCATTCAACACAACCTGAAGATCATCGAAGATGGCCTCATTCTCAAGCAACGTTGCACTTGTCGGCAAGCACTCGGAGGTCTTTAAGTCTGAACTGAAGAAAGCTGGCTTTACGCCAGTGGAATTCAAGTCAGCGAACCAAGTACGCCCCTCGTCCACTATATGAAATGTTTAAGCTGAAATTGTCGCTTTAAAAGGTACTTGAAGATACCGATAGTTACCAAGCGATCGCGATCTCTGGCTCTGAACACGGTCTTACCGAGAAAGCTTTTATCTCTCAGCTTCTCGATGCTGGGAAGGTCTTGGTGGCTTTTGAACCTGGAGCCGATTATTTGCATGCTCTGCATGCGGCTACGCACACACCGATAGATCTCACCGCAGTTAAGCCGACCGCAGATCGCCCGCTCATGGTACATAAGTAAGCCGCTTCTCTTCTAGGAGGTAGAGTCATTTACAAAAGCCCCCATTACTCAGAGAGGACGGCGACCTCATTTTGACGTGTACGCCGAAAGTCAAGACAGACTTTCAAGTTCAAGTTCCAGACGGAAAATTTCAGACGAATACCGCTATACGTTCCAGTCTAGAGCCGCACACGCAGGATGTCGTTAACGTGGAGGAAATCACCAACGAGCCTGCGCAAGTCGTCGAACGCATCAAAAGGGCTGTGCGCGCGGTCCGGGAGGGGCCTGAGGAAAAACGAGCTGCAGTTGGTGAAGTCCATGAACTGGATCCAGGTAGGGATGTTGCCTTTTATAAGAAGTAAGACGAACACTTCCCCGCTTTCAGTTTTTCTCTGATCTATTTTCTCACTTAGAGTGCAGGTCCGAATCTCCACCGACTACAGCATCGACACCCAGCTACCCGACCCGGGAGATTTCAATCCTGCGCTAGTGCGTTACGACAAAAGTCAATCTCAAGTATACCACACCGATTGGCGGATGACTATATATGTCTATGCTACGGACGCGAGCCCGTTGGGTCAAACTACAGATTCATACAAGGGAACTATCTATACTTATGTCGTCCACGACGGAATTCACGGAAGGAAATCTGGAAGCAACGAAAGAGTCAATGTCGTATACTCTGAAGATAACATTGACTTTGCACAGGAGTACTATTTCGTGGACATTATGGGATACAGCTTCCGTGACACCGGCGGAGTTCTTTCCAAAATAACGCAACAACCTGACGACAACATATACGAGCACCGAGACGACACGTTCAACTGCAAGTTGTTTCAAGCATTGATATGATTTTCATCTGATATTTAGCTCACTCATATTTTAGATAATATCGCGCAGGAGCAGAGAATGCTACTCTTTACAGCGCACGAGAATCAAACCTGGAATTTCAATGCTTCTTACCAGAAACCATGCGCCTGGAATCGCTTTCAGATGCACCATGATATATCCAACTGGGATGACGCAGGATATGTCATTTCTTATAATGACCTCTACGTCAGTAAACCTGACTTCATCCATGCGTCGATTTTCCTAACGCTTTCTCTGTAATTCAAGGACGTGTGGACCGACCCTAACTTTAATAAGGATAATTGGCATGACCCAGGAGTGTTCCGTCAGAATAATGGCAAGCTCGAGGTCTGTCCCCCAACTTTTTCACCAACCACCTCAACGCTCCTCTCAACATTACTCTTTCATTTCAGACTTTACCAGATGATAATATACCAATCTCTGGATTGACTGTGTTTAGTTCCAAGGTCGGGAAAGCTCCACTTCGTACGTCTCTTCCATTCCCATCAAGTATATCTCTCCAATGAATGTCACGTTCAGATCTGGAGCTTGATTACATTCCGCGAGCTTTTTTGCTCGATAACTACCAGAAAACCCCTCTTGTACGTTTGTCCCTTAAACATTTGCTACACACTCTGAAAAGTTGCTTTGTGTCCAGCACATAGCGTACGCCGCAAGCGTTATCGGTCTATACGTCGATGACTTTGTTCTTGACTTGACCTGGAATGAATAGGATACAGGACGTATCGATCGATGCACTTAGCTATTACGAGCGTGATGTATAGACGGCGAAGCTTCGCGATAGGGAAGTTGCCAAAGGGAATAAGCAGAATCTAATATGTACTGAGAGGCGAACCTTGACGACAGAGAGAGCAATTTTGGTGAAGGAAGAATTTGTCTGATGAAGATTTCTATTCATTTTTACAAGATTTTACCATGCGCTATCGACTTGAGAGGAAATACGCACAAGGCCTACTTATCCGTGCGACAGAGGGAAGAGATATAATAACGATATCCAGAATCATTCACCACGAGAGAAGTCAAAGCCTTCATACTCTTTCTTCTCTTCATCATATTTCTTAGCGAATTCTTCGAACGCTGCAGGATTGTGGCTTTGAAGTGAAGGCCGATGGCCGTCGCTAAAACTGTCGAGAACACTGTCACAATACATCCAGATTTTCTCCAAATCCAATGTGGTGAGTGGAGATTTATCTTGTCTAGCAATCGTAACCTGAGTAATGTATGAAGTGTTTTGAATTGATTTGAATGAAGCGAGAACGGACGTACTCGACCAATACCACATTGCCATCTTCACGTATGCAAAGTCAATACACAGAGCTTCCGGAAAGAAAAGAACAACTCGCCTGGGCGCAGCATAACCCGTCGAAGGGTCAATCATCATATGCGTCACTGCTTGATTGTCGTAGTTCTGTCGCTCGGGATGGTTGATATATTTGTGGGCGTCGTCGCGCAAATGACGGTAGATCAGGATGGGTTGGCCGATCAACCTTGATAAAGGGGAAAGAATTCCTGCACCTCTGAACATCTCGTGGTTGCTGCTGATCTCCACGTCTATGGGGTGGAATGGCATGTTGAAGCCTCCTGTTAGGTCGACGGCTTTTACGACTGTGGGCACAGAGGTGCTTCCTGATGCGCCATTGACCATTTCCGCCTTCTTCGTTGCCAGTGCTTTGCACGTCCTTTTGTGCTCCTTCCAGTCCAATCTTTGACATTCCACTCCCTATGAGGCCACAGCGCTCGCAGTTAGCTTTTCGATAAAGAATTTTCGTTTGAAGGTAGCTTACACAGTAATTGACTGTTTTGCAAGGGCAGCGCATAATTTTCGACCCTTCTTCTGGAGATTTACCGCACACTTTGCATCGCGGAGAAGGCATTTTGGCCAGAAGAGATCTGGAGATGAGCGTCGTGGTCGATAATCAAAAGACGTCCGAGTCGGCGCATGCCGAGACATGCAACTCATGACGTCCAAGACCCTATCCGCGACGAGTTTCCAGAGACGGTACGAGATTTGAGGTTAAAGCATGGGGGAAATAGTCGCATCATCAAGAAAGTGTGTTGTTGTCTTGTATTCCACTGAAGACGATTGGTGACCAAGTTCCGTCATGGCGTGAGGATTGGGGTGGTCTGAGTTTCTGTTCATAATTTCTTTCAATACAGAGCTTCGGGACTTGGGATTTTCTACAAGTTGTAAATATGACGCGTCACTGAGGTTTGTAAAGTGGACGTAGTAAGAAACGACTTACATATCTAATGCCGTCCAGTCAATCCACGACGCGACGCGTTTGTTTGGTCATGTTTGCCTTCGACGACATCCACGTCAATGCCACGACGTTCCGCCTTCCCTTTCACCACGACGACCATTTCGCAAATTTTTGAATCGATACGATCACAAGAATGGAACGGCTGGAAATTGGATTGATGGGACCTGGCACGAATGAAGGGAACATTGAGATGGGGGGTGTTGGACGATTTGAAGGTGCGCAACAACAGTTCTTGCAGACGCCGTCCTCGGTTCTAAACTACGGCATTTGTACTCTCCAGAACTTGTTGTGAATGCCGTGAACGAAGCACCGGGACTTGCGCATCTCGAGAGCCCACTATAGCTTCAGTCCCTTCGACGAGCAAATGACAGTTCCATGTCTGACGTTTCTGTGCTCGTACCGTAGCCTGACTTTAAAACCCTGCTTTCGCGTCTTCCTCCAAGACCACCCGATGAAGCAATTTCCTCGGCGCAGAGATGAGCAGTCACTAGCACTGTGGAAGCTGGTTGAAGCGACTTCATGTTTCGTGATGTTGGTGTCACGATGTCACCGGATTGCAGTGTGGTGATGCGACGGAACATCGATGATGACCGGGGTGATTAGTTGTCCAAATGACTACCCAGTTCTCTTAATCATTTCTGCTTGCGGACTTCTTGCTCGTTATGAAGACTCATTGAAGATGACTGGTCTCAGATGACCTTTCGATTTTGCAAATATATTTATGTACGGTCACCATCAGCATTCTACCGCGGACACAAACGTCTATAATACTCATTGAAATTTCTCCAAAGCAGGTATCGAGCTGGCAAATATACCACATTCATGTCCATCCAAGACGACGAGCTGATTCGGAGTGAGCTATATTTATCATTGCACCAATTCTGCGCTCAGAGTTTGACCGCTGTCACCGCCCATATCACCAGATATATGATTGCGGTACTACCCCGGCGAACTGGCCGACGTGGCATGATTCATGAGGCGATGCGGGAGGCGATCTTGTTTGAGGACGTTCGTGGTTGTCTCTTCAACTTCCGACAACGTTGAGAGTAGAACGAACGGACAACTTCGTCAGACATGCTCAGCAACAGCCCTCAGGAATCAGCATCCTCCTCAAACTCTCAAGATCCGCTTCCTTCAAGTTCGCTTATCGAAGAACATCCCAGTAATTTGCGTTCCGTAAAGTCTCCGAAAACACTTGGCCAGCGCCTGAAGAGCGTAGGGACTGGGCTGGGGTCGCTTTGGAAAAAAACAACGTCTCCCGCTCTGTTTCTCTCCCCCCATCAAGTGGCGGACAAGATACGCCGACTCTGCCATCACGATAAGACAACCATTTCGCAGCGTCACCTCGATGTGACCTCCAAGTCTTCTGATAAAATGTCGGAGTCGGACGTGATCATCACTTTGTGCAAGAGACTGGTCCGCTTCGCTTCCAGGTGAGCCATTTTTCATCAGCGGGATGATTTCGAGTCTAATTAATCTCGATTGAAGCCAATATAGCGTATCGACGCAAATCGCCGCAAAGACCGAGATTTTTGCGCTTGCGATTAATGATCCTGGCATTCGTGGCATTCTTCAAAGGATCGTGACACAAGACCAACTGATAGGCCTTCTTCAAGCCGTCGTTGATTTTTTTCCCGAACCAAATATGGCCGCTGTCGATTTTCACGACATGTGGTCAATCGTACTTGGCCATCGTCTCTTTGAAGGCAACGGCGAAACTTTCGTAGAATCCTGTTCCAATCATTTGAAAGAAGTCTTGACGTGAGTCTTGCATTTGACAGAACTCGAGCAACGTCCTGACCATTCATCGTAACCCAAGTGGGCCTCACGCTCGTTCGTTTCTCTTGAGCCTTGAATACCTTGGCTACGCATTGGCTCTCGATACGGACGGCCGTGAACTCTGGTTCTTACTGCGTATTTGGGAGCACTTTCTGCAAAATTTGCCGAATCACGCTGATTCGTTTAACTGGTATAAGATGGACACATTCATATATAACATTTTGTCTAGTGGCAAATCGTTGAGCGACTTCGTATCACCAACACGCTTGTCCAGTCTTGCACCTCATCTCATGCGGTGAGTATCATGTATTCATATATACGTTGAAAACATTATGAAAAAACAAACAAATCAGGCAAGCAGATAAAGTCCCGTCGATTTTCGCTACGTTCTTTGCTATTCCAGAAATATATCCCACAGACTGGACCGGACGACTCATCGGTTCTCAGTTTATATATAAGCCCGTACGGAATTGGGGTCTACGACACACATCTTCCTATGCACTTCAATTTGAAAGAGCATGCTTAAATTCTGGCAGCAAAGACGTGATATCGTACATCAAACACCCCTCCCGTTGGCCCTCGTTATCCCGCACCGTCTTCACCGATAGAACCTGGATGGCAGTCTACCGTGTCGCGGATTACGCTCTTTCAAATTATCGTCTCGGCCGAGGGCTTTCATGCAGAAATGGCCTGACGGCGTCCATCAAAACCGACCTCTTCTCTATGTTGGATGCTGCTATTCATACGTTGAACATGGGTAATGCAATTCCGTAAGAAACTCTCGCAGCAATTTCGGAACTTGATTATAACATTCATGATGTAACAGCGACCCATATGACAAGGCGCGTGTAGGGTTTTATGTCTCGCACTCAATCGGAATCGATCGTTACTGCAAGAACGCGGTGCTCCGTCCTAGAGACGTCTACAGCCAACGGTTGTATCCCCGCCTCCACAAGAATACAGCCGAGGTGAATAATGGTCTTTTCGATGTCGCGGTTATTCCCCATTTTGAAAACGTGCCGTACCTCAGACGGTTCAGGATCAATGGAAAGTACTTTATCACATCGTTCGTAAAAAAAACCTCATAATATTAATAATTTAATAACCATGTCTGACACCCTTTTTGTTTAGAGATCATCTTCCCGAACCGCTAGACGTGCTGTATAAGAATGTTGGCCAACAGCGGCTTCAAGACGTTCATGTGGACACCATGCTGCTCGATGGGCATATGCTTGTGTGTCTACACGTCGCGGGCACTAGCTTGCCATTCGACAGCACAGGTCACTATCCAATCATTGCAGGATACTTACCCGACGGACAACGTCTCTACATCGCAGCAGTGCGCGTCGAATGGCTTTGGTACTTCACAACGGCGATGGACGGAGCGTCGTCCGTACGATATACAGATGAAGTCGGCGACGAGCGCGAAGCGGACGACTTCTTCGTCCTTGCACTGCGCTATGAACCAAGTGACATTGTCCTCCCCTATCCTCGCTCACCCAAGGGTGCTATGGATGCGACGAAACCCGTGTTCTGGATGAGGCTCTGGCCGGAGAAGGACCCGGACTACTTCGAAGATGAACGCTTAACGGACGATCTGTTCCTCAAGTCATTACTAGACGGGCTCGCCGTGGAGAATAATAATCTTGATCTCCTTCTCGTCACCGCTAATTTTTAACAGGAGAGTTTGTCACATAACACCGGGGAAAGCAGCTTCACAATTTTTTACTAATGAACACGCCTAGACATCTTGGGTACGTGTCTAGTTTTAAATCTATTGACTAACACTGACTGTGTTGTGCGTTGCGGCAGATGTAATTTACCTCGATCCAAAGCGCCTTCTGGACTCGGACTTTAGAAATTCAGAGGCTTCTCAATTTTGATTTACGGCCGGTCGAGAGGTATCCCGTAGGCCCCAGGACTTCAACGTTGCTCCAACGTTGTACAGTGTATCTATCGGTGCTTTCGTAAGATCATTTGTAAAAGTCTACGACGAGTCGCGGTAATTGGTGAGGGGCTGTTCTCGAATCAATATCTGTTCTATAGAGGAGAGTTTCAAGATGGCATCATGCGAAGCTCTATTTGTTCGTCTTTTCCCTCTCCATCAAGGTGTCTCATCTGACGGTCTCTAACTCAGCCAATTGGAAACCTTGACGAACGTATATGAGCGGTACCTCGGACGGTAAACACTTGCGTCTCCACGTCCTGAAGTCCCCGTCGACGACGTACCATGCCGCTCCATGCTGGCGAACCCCCTAATATGCCTCACGAGCAGGACAATCGTGCTGGCTTCGGTGTAGCCCTGCGAGTCACAAGCCCTTCTGGAAAGGGCCCCGGCATCCGATCAAAGCATTATCGTCGACGTCTGGATGACAGTCAGCTTAAATCCACACGGTCTGAAGCTCCTCTTGTCGTGAGTAGAGGCGAGCTGGACTCGTTGACTACGCATTTTGAAGAGCCCAGCTCTGCGAGCGGGAGGGAAGAGCGTCCGCGAAACGGCCCATACATCGACGGTCCTCCTGGGCTCACGATTTCGACATGCAAAGTGTGCGGCGCTGCGACGGTCAATCTTTGCAAAGGTTGTCGTGTCGTCAGTTACTGTTCTTCTGAACACCAAAAACAGGTATGCATTATATTAGCTTATTATATCGCACCGGTCACACTGACATTATTTCACGGTGGATTCAGGACTGGCCCAAGCACGCCCAAGAATGCCGTGACTGGGCACAACATTTAGTGATTCCTGCATCAAACGTAGGATCGGAATGTATATCAAGCAGGACTGTCTCTCTGGAGCCCGAGAACGAAATGGCACTGGAATTCAATGACGATCAGATTGATGTAAGAATTTCCATATGATCACGGTTACCGTCGAGAAACTAACGTAATTGGCACTGTCAATGACCAAGGCATTTACACCTGGGGTTATATTCGAGGTAGACGCGATCCTCATCGCAGTCAATAAACCACTTCCGGAGATTGTGAAAGCAGCTTTCGAAGTTGTTTATGATCATGTGAAGGAGAAGCTCATTCACCGCGAAAGATGCTTCAGTAAATTTCTTGGCGCGGCTGCGTCCTGGCTTCCCGATGCACAATGGGACGAAGATGTTCATCAGCTCTCGTCCGTCTACCCGTTGTCGGATGAATGCAAGAACGAGTCCCGTCTGTCTCTACACTGTAGGCCAAATGGGAATCCCAACTTCTGCTATGCAACTCTTGTGGGATTGGATGCGCTGCGTCCTAGTGCGATCAACCCGACGCCGATATGGGGAGCAATCAGTGCCATTAACCCATACGATCGCGGTAATGGGAATTTTTTGGTGTTGAGGCACCCTCCGGGGATCTGTTGTCCTGAGGTTCCCGGCGCACTTGTCGAGAATGCGACACTTGCTGACTTGGAGAAGGTCATACCTTTCCTCGAGCAGAGGCGACATTATATGAGTACGACTGGTGGTGTTAGAAGTAAAATTTCCATTTGTCCTCATTAGGTCGGCAGAGCTCGCGACATCACAATTGTAACGATATCGTACCTAGAACGAGGTTCAACAGAAATGTCGCATGTGGCTTTAGTAGAGATAACATGTGGGGTGTATTGCTGTGTTCGAGAATCGGGGGAATTTAAGTCTTCGGCACATCGTCTAGCTTCACTGATTGGCCTTGAGCGAAGAAAGCGGTTATGCGGTTGTCAAACGAACAGCGCATGTAAGACGTACAAGTTCGAGTTGATGACATTCCCGCCTGAATGCTTCAAAAGAAATCCAAACCTATAGCGCGGAGATCTTGTAGGACTAAAAACATCGTCCCTCAGGCTGGTGCGGCGCGGTTGAACGCGTCGGGACACGCGACGCGTCTGTTTGTTCATGTTTGTATCTGACCACGACCACTGCCGATCTTCGACGACGACGACGGACGATAACTTGAACCAACGCAACCAAACGCCTCAACGCGCTCAGCTCGACTACGGTGAACGTGTCGACTCTTTGCATGAATCTCTGTACAACACAGCAATGATACAAAAATCGAGGGAACAAGGGCGAGAATTTCCCTCAAGAGTCAAGATGACGCCAAGCTGCGATTTCACCTCCTCGAGGCAAAGAAACATTAAGTCCACGACTGCACGGTTATTTGAGACACCATGTTCTCCAGATTATCCTCGAGAACGCGCCCCAGTGAGCTATGAACTTGGAAAGACACAGTTGGAATTGGAGTCGTGCCACCCACTTTTACTCGAGTCGTCCAAGGGATGGATCGCATTATCGCCCGATTTCGAGCTCGCCGTACCGGTCTGGGACATACTAGGGCTCAGAGAGTCTGCGAAGTGAAGAGAAAGAAGAGAGACATTCTTCACAAATACAAGGTGTTCAAGGTGCGAGAATAGAGCTCTGGGCGCAAATGAAAGAAGTTTAATGAAGCTTGCGAAAGAAGTCTTTTGCTCACGCGATCGAGGTGATACAAGAGGTTCCAAGTCATCGAAGGAAGATGGTGAGCATTGACGTTTAATGTGATGCACTGCTGCGTGAGATTACAACGTCCTTGCAATAGAAAGGATGGTGTTGGCATCGAAAGACCAATACAAGTTGAAATACACTTGGGATTCGAAGGTTTTGGTTCGTAATCAACGCGATTACTTGCCGGTAAAGCTTGTGCCTAACGCCGTTTCTGAATGACCTCTCCTCGGCTTTCACTAGCGGAGAAGACGAATCGCTCAGACCCGCTTCATCGATCACTCTTGCCAGCTTTATGTTACAAAATCGTATCCTCCGACGGCCGGCGAATATTACGAACCATTTTATCATCATCAAACGTTCAACCTGAGTTGCGCGGTTGCGAAGGTTGAGATTATCGCGTGCTTGGATCTCGGCCGTCGATGGTGGCCGCAGCGATGACGCCGCACTTCATCTGACACTTCCGTTGCAGATCCATCTAGGTCATGATTCGAGAGCACGGCTTGGGGATCTCACAGAGGCAGGGCTCCGAGGACTAGATATCAGGAGCGAGATTGCCAACGTCCAAATCTAGGATCGATAGTCCTCAGGTGCGTAAGGATGTTCTCCAAGCGGTTTTCCGGATGACGAGTTCGCCGATTAGGGCAATCGTCTTGAGACTGACGTCGACGTGCAGATTGATCAACGCATTGTGAATCTCGCTGTAGATCAACTGAAAGTCTGTGCTGTGTCGGTTCGTTCGTTCTCAGCGACTGGGAACCGTGTCCAAACTGACCGTTCCGTGACGATTATTCTTAGAGTTCGAGCTGCTTCTCTTCAACTTCCAGGAACTTGCTTCGGTCCGACCTATTTCTAGTAAGTACGAGAATTCTGCGAAGTACAGTATCTCGGAAGTCGGACTGAATATTTTCTGACCTTTCTCATCGTCGCAGATCATATGGCCAGTTTATCGCTCAGTTCAAGGACCATCGTCGCGGAAACCGAAGCTAGACGTATCTTCGCGGACACGTTGGACGAGTCAGAGCCCACGCTCGACGCTTCTTGAATTCATCGACTTCAGTCTTCCTCGCAGCACGAGGCGCAGCTGCCAATTAACGTTCCGTGCTCAGGCGCGCTCAGGCACCTCCATCGAGTTCGCGTCGCTCTCCGCTCGTTTCACCTCTCTAGAAGTCTCCTCCCCATCGCCGCTTCCACCTTCTTTTCAACGAAGAAACGTCGCCTTCCAAGCTTCTCGTGGACGCCACGGTCGCTGGCAGTGCCTCAAACGCCGCTCCCCCTCTTCCTTCTTTCAGCATGATCGGCGCGACAGCGCTGTGCTGGCTGATGGATGCGCCGTTAGAAGTCAGAAGCTCGCGCGTGTCGGCCGGATGTGTGCCGGTGGTTGCGACTTCGTAGGCGGCGCGTAGGACACGTTTCAAAGGGCGGGTGAGATGGTGTCGGCGGCGTCGCGCCGACGTTCACGGCTCCGTTGAAGCGGGTGGCGCGATGCGCGTGCGCGTGCGAGAGGCTGCAACGCGTACGAGGGGGTCAAGCGCCGCGTCTTCGATCCGATATGAGTCGCCGGTGACCTCCAACACGGCCGTCATCCCCCTGGTACTTGACTAGTTTGACTGGGCGGGAGAGCGCAGGGCGACGGTCTCTTCCTGTCGAAAGCTTGGGAAAGGAGAGGGATTCGTGTCAAGAGAATGTCTGAGATGAGGAGGGCCCGAGTATAGGAACTCTCAGGATGCGGCATCGAGCATTCTTGGATGCCGACAAAGCCTGTTCAGTACCTGCGTCATTGAGGGGGATGCTGCTGGGTATATACAGGTCCGACGGGTCGATGCAGGATGGTCTGGCGGTCCTGCACGTTTGCAGTCACGTCCGATCAGTCCTTGTCTCTGGTTTCTTGAGGCCCTACGTGCAGGATGCTCCTGAGGTCAGAGACAGTTTCGCCGCTCAGACGAAGGCGTCCTTCCAGTCCTCGCAGACGACCTGATCGTATCAGGGGACTGCGTTCAGACTGCGTTCGCCAGCTCGTTCCCTCCGGTGACGCAAACCCGCCTCTACGGAATTTCATATTAAGACCTCGTCCGGTGTTTCGACTTTTGATTTTCTGGAATGCATTTTCTGTTGCCGGATATTTTATGCTGCTGCGATGAAAAGGAGGGGGAAAAGGTACGTGTATCACCTCGCGCATGTGATGCCTGAGCTCATTTATTCCATCGCACCTCGACATCATCCATCGAATTGCAGAAAACTCGAAAGTTTCGTTCCGCTCGCTGATCAGAACGCGACCTTGAAAGACAACTCCGCATCGATATTCATAGTTCAAGGGGGGAGAAGATACATCGGCAGCCTGCAATTACGATTGGTCCCTTCCTTCTCTCTAAGGGGCGAAGGATCATCAGACTTGACTTCGCAATAAATTGCGTTTTAGGTTTTGGGTCCGGGTGATCCTTCTTATGGGAGGGTTTGCGTTCGCGGACCTCAGGATGCGTTGACGACGGCACGCAACTGGCTCCGGCACCTGCGCTTGAGAATAAACAACAAATCGGGCTGAAGCATCTTCGAAGAAGGGCATTCGGTAATGCAGCAGTTTTGTAAGTTCATTACCAACGCGTTGGGCGCGTTTCAGCAGCAGCAAGCAAGCTGATAACACGTTGTATTTTCTTTTCTACCGAGGAGTCCTACGCGCCGCGTACAACGAATTTACAACAACGAATTGCCTTGAGGTGTCTGTCGATTGGTCTTCAAAACGTTGCAGAAACTTGAGGTGGGGTGAGTTGAATGAGTGAGGTCATGATTTTACTCAACTGACGTCTCTTATGCTGCGATCCTCCGTTTGGATGATGCCGTTTCTGTTCAATAAAAGAATTGACGGGCGTATTTGACCGCAATTTTATCCTCCTTCACCAAGGTTACGGAATCGCTGAGAAAAATATGATACGATAGACGGACCTCCACCGCAATCCGCTCGCTCACTGCGATTCGCAGTGGTATTTCGTAGGCCGGAAGACGACGCATCACAAGCAAGTACACGGGCAGCCCGACGTTTTCCGCTCGTTGCTGCGGCCGTACTTTTTGATCGCCTCCCTGGGCCTTCGACGTCCAGGCACCGAACCGAACAAGGGCGGAGCCTAGCGGTGTGCCCTGAGCCCCAAAGAGGCAAGCGTCGGGCGAGGGCGTGTCTCAGATCTAAAATCCTAAAATTTTTGCGGCGGGTCCGTGAACCCGACGCCCGACGCTGATCTAATCAAATCCCCGATGGGCGTCGGGGTCGCTAGCACGAGTCTCGCACCTGTGTTCGCTGCACCCATCCTCCATGGGGGTTGGTGGAGTCGGTGCAGGAAATCGAGGCGCTTTCTTTCATCATCGTTGACGCGAGGACGCGAGGAAAAGATTTTTCTTGGAGTCACCGTATACTCTTCAAGTGTCACAACACGAGGCATACCAGGGATATGGATTGCGCGTGGAGGAGCAGTTAAGCGACCCGACGATTGCCCTGAGCCGGGTGCCAGTGTGACTGACGTGCAGGTCTCTTGGGAGAAAAAAGATTTCATTTTACGTGTTGTGAGCTGGCGCGAGTTCAGCTTCAACCGGACCGTCCGAGCAGGTATCTGCGGAAAGATGCAGATGCATTGCTGCGCAAGAACTGATCATCCATCGAACGGCGGGCAGGGCGCGACTGTCGGGCGGGATGGGACCGGAGAGCACTCTGGGCGTTGGAGTGTGATTGAGGCCGTCGGGCTGGACCAGGGACGGGACGGGACCGGGTGCCAGCAAGAACAAGGTTCGGCTCGTGCCGGGGGAATTGATACGCGCACAGGCACGGGGGCAGTATTCCCGATATGGGGTGTGCACCCTGGCGACCCGCCCTACGCGCGCTCGCTTCGGTTCTGCAATTGAAACGGCTTCACGTTGGCGTTCGGCTATGAGTCCCGGACAACATATTTATGAAGGGGGGATTCGGCGTGCTGGCTGCGCGAACTTCCCCCCCTTCAACGTCGTCGTCGTCGTCCTTCTGGTCGTAGTCGCCGTCGTTGTCAGAACACCTCCTTCCCCTCGCCGCCGTTCGTGGACAGCTCGCCCTCATCCCGCTGCCGCATACCGCCGCTGCCAGCAGTCGCCTACGGTCGCTATTTCAACAACGGAACTGTATTTTCATACACCAAAATTCAACCTGTTACAGCCCTAGACTAATCGGAAGGCCTTCGTGGAACGCAATACCAATACCATCCGCATATACAACTCCCGCTGCTCTTTCTCCTCTCCATATCTACTCCCGCGCGTCGCATTCTTGCCCCCTCTCCCGCTCTTGTCTCCTCCCCTCATTTTTACTCGTCGTTCGATTCTCGACTGTCAGTGGACCCACCAACCAGCAATGGCCCTCATGTCGTCGACCTCGCTCGCCACAGCTCTCCCGCCGACCTGCAACGTCCTCGATGCTCAGCAACGGTCGCGCCTCATCAAGACGACGCGAAAGCTGGGCAAGATGCTGGGCACCACACCTGTCATCATAGCCGATTCTGACGCCTCATCATCTGTCGAACGTGCCCCCATGCCAGAGCGCGTACCGCGTTCGGCTGCGTCTTCATCACTCGACCTGTCCTACCCAGGTGTTAGCAACCGCAAGGGTACTCCCCTCACACGCAGCCGCTCCCTCTCGCAAGCCTCCCAGCTCAGCACGGACAGCGCCTCCAGCTCGACCTACCCGTTTTTCACTGGACGTGATACGCAATCGCACCATGGGCATGGATGCGGAGTTTACAACGCTGGGTCGTCGTCCAACGCACTCCTGCTCGCTCACCACAAACAGCAGCAGGCCGCCTTTGCAGCTTCTCGCCCCTCGCTGAACCTCACGGAGCGCGTCGTTAGCGGTGGTGGTGGAAGTGGGAGCCCTCTGGCCGGAGCTTCTCCCCAGCAGCCTGTCCTCCGCCTGCCTCCTGTGTTCGGTCACGCTCACTCTGCGAGCCTCTCCATCCCCATACGCGCGTCCGCCTCGTCTTCGCGATGCTCGACCGCACCGCCCTCGCCCACTTGCACCTCCTTCGAGCCGTCATGCTCCGCCTCTTCCTCCTCGTCAAGCGACTCCTCTGCGGCCCCACAGTCCCCGGTGGAGATTGAGCCGTGCTCGCCGCTGTTTGACGAGCCCATGGATATCGACGATGCGCGCATGCGCAAGCGGAGGATGGAGAAGCTCATGAGGCATTTGGGCGAGTGCATTCCCTCTGAGCTCGTCTTCGGGAACAACAGTGCTGGACCCTCACGCCCCTCCTCTCCTGCTCCGACTTCGGGTTTCGCGAAGGTGCCGATGATGACCCAGGTGACGCATACGACCGTCTCGCCCTCCTCTGCCGTCTCGATCCCCTCGCTGAACAAGAAACGCTCGATGCATTCAACCTCTCAGGATTCTACCAACTCTTCGCACCAACAGCAGACGACGACGCGCGCAGAGCGCCGCACGTCCGTCTCGATCGTGTCTTCTTCCGCGCTCTCGCTGGGACGCGTGTCCGGCATGGGCCCCTTCACGTATCGCAAGCAGTTCGAGCTCCCCGCGCCGGACGTTCCCCCGCTCCCTTCACCATATGCTCAAGCTCCTGCCGCTGCTGGTGCCGGAGTAGGGAGTGCGAGCGTACCGGGCTCGCTGCGCGTGCGCACTGGTGCAACGATTGCGGAGGAGCCGGTTAGTGTGATCCCGGAGCAGGAGCAGGAACCTGATTGGAACGCGGAGGCGTACCAGGACGTCGTGAAGCGCTTACGGGCGCTGAAGCGGTAATTCTGTCTTTTTTCATTTTTCATTTCCATATGGTGCGTTTCGTCTTTCTTTTTTCGCTATGATGCATTCGCTGACCATCATCCTCTCTCTTCAGGTCTCCTCTGCATCTGTGCTTGTAGACAAAAGGTCGTCCTCCCGGGTTTTCTGCACTACACGCACTCTATCCATCCAATTTCCAATTTCCCGTCGCGAGCGACTCACATTCTTTAATTTATAACAACAACACCCACCCACCAACCACACACTCTTTATCTCCATCACAACCTGCAACCTCTTCCGTCATCCCCTCCTCCACACGCACATTTGACCGTCTCACTAATTCCTCCATCATCCCTCCTCCGCCGATTTCATTCCTGTTCTTCTCTCCACACTCACTCGATCGTTTATCTGGTTCTCGTCTTCTCATTCTCATTCGATCCTGCCCTGCTCATTGCTGTGTCAATAGATCCCTACCCAAACCTTCATTCCCCCCTCCACACTTACTCGTAATGGCTCCGTCCGCCCGTCCGTCACTCACGCGCGGTCGCCCCTCGTCTAATTCTAATCTTCTTTCTGTCTCTGTTTCTTTGTGCATTTTGTTACAGCTTGTTTGATGACTTTTTTCCCGCATTCTTGCATACTGGTTATCGATTTCAATTCTTTGATTCCCTAATCGTTGTAGAAGTACGGTGCTTTCTCTGTCTCTCTTCCTTTGGTTGTCTACTCTTTTTTTTTCCTTTCTCCGCCTTGCCTCTGAAAGTACATATAGTTTTTCTCCCTTTCCTTTCGTATGGTCGTCGAATCTCAAAGGATGTACAAGTACAGTGTTTGTACATAGAATAAAACGTGTTTGATTTGATTTCGGATTTCGAGTGATTCAATGAATGACGTTGCAGTCCGCGGAGTGACGAATGAGATTGATTCGAAGCGAAATTTCAAACACTTGAGGCAATCAGTGATTCAGTCGCCCACACGATACCCGTCATTAAATGTAATTCGTCGCGAACAGAGCACTTCTATTGGCGAGGAACTCAATGATCAGCACGCCCTTCTCGATGCCGTATGAATACCCAATGCATAACCATAGAGTTGATTTTGGTGCGATATTATAACATGCCATGCATATGTATTCATTGTCGGACGGGTAGGTCCCAGGGAAGAAAGATATGCGAGGAGAGAAGGGAAGGGGAAAGAAAGCTACAGCGAAGAATCTAGACGACGGCGTTGGCGTTCGACGCAACACGAGGCCATAAGTCTGCCTGTGAGGTTGGGAAGAGAATTGAGTTAGATGGTGTAGGACATGTAAGGAGGGAAGGGGAAACGTACTGCTTCCTTCGCGACGGGGCCAGAGATGATCGAACCCTTCATGTCACCCTTCGGGTTGACGATGACACCAGCGTTGTCCTATTCCTCATCAGCTTTCCATCCAGTACACTCGAGAATTTCATCAACGCACCTCGAAGTAAAGGAAGACACCGTCCCTTCTGCGCCATGCCTTGCGCTGGCGGACGATGATGATAGGCATAGTCTTCTTCCTCAACTCAGGCTTTCCCTTCTTCACGGACGCGAGCACCATGTCGCCTACACCGGCGTCGGGCAGGCGGTTGAGGCGCGCACCGAAGCCAGAGGGGGAGATGAGGTAGAGGTTCTTCGCGCCGCTGTTGTCGGCGCAGTTGATGACGGCGCCGACGGGCAGACCGAGGGTGATGCGGAACTTAGTTCCGGAGGCTGGAGGTTATGGAGGTGGGGGGGTTGACATCGTCGTTGAGGGCATCGTTGAGGAAGGAGTCCGTCGTCGTCGTCGTGGAGAGCGTCGGGAACGTCCATCGAAAGAAATTTGGCACGTCGAGAAATCCAATAAATTGCACAGAAATTCCGGGAAAATTCCAGGAAAGAACCAGATCAGCATTCATTCTCTCCAACAAGCAGCATTACTAGAGCACGTACGTCTGACCATTTTCGACATTTTGACGGAAGGGAGGGGAGTGCTTGAGGTACGACGGGCGACGGCAGGTGGTCGATCGAGGACACTCGGGCCAGGCGCGGATTAAGGTTTGGTTGCACTGTACAGTTTTATGGTGGGAATCGGGCACCACTTCGGTGTATGGGCGCCTATGGTGTCTTGAGTTTCGGGCTGTGCCGTTTCCAAACTTCGCTTCGAACCACCACCTCGACGAATTGTACAACGAACAGTGCTTTATGTGAAGAAAATGTGCTGTTTCGTTGCAACTAACTCTACAAGAGAGTAATCTCCACAAAAACTAGTGAAACTGATAGGTACTTGACCTTGTGAAGGGATCCCGGTGCGTATTCATTTTGCCGTCTTGCGTTGAAACTAAACTGACACTATTTAGCCAGTTCTGAATACCTTGATACGGGGAATGATACAGCGTGCTTTTGTCGTGACATCTCACGCGATCCGTGTCAATTTTTCCTGGCACACGAACGAGAACAAATTGGCACTCGGCTTTTTGGAGAGGCGTTATGTTCTTCGACATTTTCAAATGGCGTCAGTTCCTATCATATCCTGGCAGAATGCAACCTTCGCACCTCCCTTCGAAACCTTACTGGCAGAATCGAATAGCTACAAGAAACCAATCTGTTGTGAGTGACCGTCAACGAGGACGCATCCGACTCGCTTTCCTGCAAAACTGATCGAGCTTTTTCCTTCAAGCCTTTTGCCAAAACAAACAAGCGCTCCCGGCTTTCTTACTGCTGTTCTTACCAGAAGATCCGCATCGACCGCAAGATACCAGAACTCTTTGCAAAGAGCGACTCATCGAGGAACCTTTCTTCTCAGCGCTTACTCGAAAGTTCATGATAATTTTAGATTTCACAATGAGAGAACGGATGGGAGGCACGTTTTGAGCGCCTTCGATACGTATATGGATGCCGACACGATCGATGATCTTTGCACCGACTGTGTTTCCCTCCCACCTCCACGTTGGGCGATTGCTATTGCGGGCTTCCAGCGAACGACACGCATTCGCGGCTAGCATGGATCCGCTGAATTTATTCATTCCACAGAGAGAGAGCCATCTCGCGCTACACGAGAGAGGCGCCCGATCTCAATCCGCTCCCATACCCACTACGCAGGAAGGTATTCCATTATGCTTGCAATGCTAGTGTCCGTTATGTTAACGTCGGCTTTTGCAGAGCGACTTCCTCCAAGGTGAGGTACCCTCGAGGATGGGTCTCTTTTATCGATTTCGTGAACGGTTCTCACAGGATGCAGCAACAAATTTCAAACTCCAATCATACAGAAAATAGTGGCGGCGAAAAGGATGAAAATGTGTTCTGCGCGTAAAGGCCTTTTATTCGACTTTTTCTCGATAACTCGCTCAATTTGTTTCAGCTCCGCCGCAAAGTTGATATCCGAGGTGAGCGTGGAGCTGTTTCGCTTTCCTCATTCTTGTGCAGTCTAATCCTGTTTGTAAGACCAATAGATTGGATTACGCGCTGCGTACGGTAGGTTCTGGCGGGCCAGCTATGGATCGTGCGCGAATCTTTAGGCATCAAGTTCGAAAACTTCACAACTCATTCAAGGGTGCAGACTCAAAACGTCGGTGAAAGTCATAGTCTGGTTCGCTAGGCTGATCTCGTTGTCCACGCAGCTGAGTGGCAGATGACTGCACAGACACTTCAGAAACTCGATGAAGCTACGAAAAGCCTACACGCGACATTTAAGGACTTTATCAGCATGACTTTCAACGAAAACTTGATGACATCACTTCTCGAGTTACGCAAAACGTTGAACACAGTGAGCAAAAGCAAAATACGAATCAAAAGATTGCCGAGCTTAGTCTTCGCAAGTACCGAACCGGTTTTGCGCATTCTAGTAAGTAGCAATTAAAGAATTGACGAGCCCCTACTAGACACTACTTTTATACTCCAAAGGACGTCCAATGAAGCTGCAAGACGCGATGCAATCTGATTTATCCAAAAGCTTCGCTTCGCTTCAAAGATGCCTTCAAGAATTCATAGACGAGGGTCAGAATATCACCATTTTCTTCCTCATTTTTCATTTGTACTGACTGCTCACGTCCGCGCGTAGACATAAAAACTATCAAGTCGGTCCAGAAGGACCAGGCGCAAGCGTACATCAACACCACCGTCGTTGCGACTTTCTTGTCGGGTGTCACCGCATCGATGCTCCAGATCGTAGATCCCACCAATTCTGGCGATTCAGCTCTGGCGGTTGCAGTCAATGTTTCTCTCTTTTCGTCATTGGTCCTTAGCACTGCATCTGCGGTGCAGAGTCTACTTTCGATAACGTGGATGAAATCGTTCGTGTTAGTGGATCGCCTCAAGAATCTATGTGGCATCGCGCTTACTTTATTCCCTGTTAGTCGCCTGCCGGAGAAGACCTTGCCTCAAGTTTTGCACGCATGGCTGCACAGAGGGCCGGTTGTTTCCCTTCTTGCAGCGGGTGCGCTCTTCGCGGTTGGCCTCGTCTTGTTCGTGTATTCGTCTAACCAGGTGTGTATCTACTCGACCTGTAGCGCATATGTGTTTCGTTCACATGACAATTCAGCATCTCGCTACTTCCATCATAACTACAAGTTTCGCTAGTTTGCAGACTATAGGTGTACTGGGTCTCACAGTACTTTTCTACCGTGAACGCTGGAGGTTCCGACAAGAAGCAGGCGTCACCGGACGGAAGCTGACGAAATCGTCGATTTTATTCAATGCCATTGATGGATTACAACACGTCTTCAAATTTCTCGCGAGGGTTCTGCCTTCGATGCTCTCTGCGATGCGGAGGGTTTGGGCAACTACGACTCCTCATGCTATCCAAGTACAAAATGTCGAGCTTAGTGGGTTGAGAGTTGACACTCGTGTCGATATGAGCCATGAAAGGTAAGCACCACGTCCGTCTATTTACTGTGGCCGCCCATGTTGAAGTCGAACCTATTTTTCAGCATTTCCTCTCTCCAGATAGCGCCATTCGCTCGGCCAATCTCTATATATACTCCTTCAATAGGGACATCTAACAATGCTTTCACTCCAGGTGGAGTGGCACGCCGTCGAAGAAATTCTCTGGCGCAAAATCTGTCACCACCACCCACTACTCCGGCAAGATCTACTCCTTTACTGCCTGCATCTGAGAGGCCACCCTTCTTTGAGCCCGTCTTGAATGACGATCTGCCTCAGGGTAATGGGTAAGTCAGTTGCATTGGTGTGGTAAATTTTTATGCAATAATTCTCGCAGAAATTCAGATCAAGTCCCCGATACTGCCGCTTACGAATCAAATGCTGGGAATTCAAGAGACCTCGACGATAACTATTTGAACTTAGATCTTGCATTTCCAATAGCTCCTGGATGGCGTCAAATTGATGAAGTCGAAGAAAGTATCGGTACTGGCATCGGCCAACTCTCGACCGTGACGCCTCCCCTTCCTTTGGGTTTTGGCTCACCCAGTGCTGAGCAGGCGTCTCACACTCCGAGTCCTACCAGTATCCCAGTGGCGTTACGTACGAGGCCGATGTTCATCAATCGTCGGGTACCAGAATCGACCGCCCCTTTCAAGTTAACCCGTGTCGCACTCCCTGAGGTGTCTGAAGCTGGAGATTCCGCACAACGCTCGCCCGAACTTATTGACTTTGGCGAGACAGAATTGGAGAAACGGGAGACACCGTTGGTGGATCTGGAGGATGCAACCACCCCGGACCCCGAGCACGTTCAGTTAATGATCGACCCTCCGAACATGGGTGTTGATGGTAGTGATCGCCCGCTTGAAGACGTACCGGGAGACATGCGCGCCGATCAACTTTCAGAAGCGTTCACACCCGATATCAGGTCGTCCACGTCCACGCCCTCAAGTGATGAGTTGCATATTGAGGAGAAGGAAGCGGTTCCCGAACCGTTGCCATTGTCGCCTGCCTCGACTGGAAGCGATTCAGATTCGCCCGTCAAGTCCGCCCTGAAAACGGCAGATCATGCAGAACTTGCCAGCAATAAACAAGTGCATTTTCCGCAGGGGCTAGCACAACGCAGTACGAACTCGAGCCCTTCGCTGACCAGTCTCTACGATTACGGAGGTGCCGAAACAGACTCGTGGAGCGGCCAAAGACTGAACTCGACGGCGTCTAGGTCCAGAAGATCGTCTGCGCCGCTACCCATGCCTCAACCACCCGCTTCGACTTATCCTCCTTACAATGCATACATGTATCAACCACAGGCCCCCGCGGCCCAAATGACACCACAATATGCTCCCCCATCTACATCTATGCCGTACCCGCCCACTTCTTTCTCGGCGTCGTACACTCCTTCGCAGATGTCATATCTGCCGATTCAAACGCCAATGTCGTACCCTCAATCGATGCCGACGTATACTACCGCTCTTGTTGCGTAAATATCTGAATTTCTCTCTCTTACGACTGTACTTCGAGATTGACCACCTATTAGGACTCCCATGAGCATGCCTTCTGTCTCTCCTCCCGTTGTTACGCCGTATGGATCTTATGCAGGAACACCTATGACTTATCCGTACGTTTACTTCTTTTGGCTGCGTCACTCTGTCAATTTGCTTACTTTTCTTGCATCTTTTTTTCAAGCGGTATGAACCCGTACTCTTATCCACCGAGTTTCAATCCATACGCATATCGTACGCCCGCTCGGAGCATGACGGCCATGACGGACGCATCTCTAGGGTATGAAGAGCTGAGGCATTTCAATGAACCAGTACCTGGGTATTACTACTAGTGGTACGGCACTCAAGCGCGTTTGCACAAAACGAGGGGATTCTTACTTCCAAAGAAATTCCAATGACCCGTTTCTCAAATAATTTCCACTATATATATGTCGATTTTTACATTTGACAACTCTAGTATACGCACGAAGAAACAGAAATGCGAGAAATGCTAATGACACTGATGACCGCATGAAACTCATAACCTAGTACGTGCAAACGGAAAATTTATTTCTAACGCCACCTGTTTCATACATGTAGTGCCGCCGCTGTTCAAGGTATGATATGACCTTTTCGACGTCGTCGAGTGTTGCATTCTCAACAAACGCGCCAGGGATCTCAGGGCAGCACGTTCCCGGAGGGTGCTTTAATACGAGAAAACACCCGTTTCCATGAGATTCCGAATACTTGTCATCGATTGCTCCCCAGACCGATGTCGAGGAGAGCGCACTCGGCCGTAATGCTTCTGGCTCTACAAGCGTTGCGTAGCAGGCATTAGGCTTCCCATTTGGCCTACAATGAAGGGAGAGGCGTGACTCGCTCTTGTGCTCATCCGATAGAGGATGGGTGGATGAGAGTTGATGAATATCCTCGTCCCATTGTGCGTCGGGAAGCCAGGATGCAGCCGGGCCGAGGAGTTCATTGAAGCATCTTTCGCGATGAGCGACCCTCCCCCTTGCATGATCGAAGGTGACCTCGAACGCGGCTTTCACAAGCACTGGAAGCGGCTTGTCTGCGGGTAAGAGGATCGCGTCTACTTCAAAAGTAATCCCAATTGTGAGCGCCTAGGAATTATGGTGAGCTCCTAGCTGCCCGTCCCAACTACGATGAGATACTTACGGTCATATGATTTATCTCAGATTCCAAAGGCACCTCGTTTGCAGGCTCGAGAGAGATGGACCGGCTTAATATAAACTTTGGTCCAGAAGTAGATGCAGTAACCGTCCTACTTCGTGACCAAGTTCGGCATTCTTGCGTATGTTTTACCCAGTCCTAAGTGCGCCGTGTAAAGAGTCAGAAATCGGTACGATGAAATATGCCTTGGCACAATGCGTACCTATTTTTGATGTTCAGAAGAGCAGTAGCCGATCATGAAACACCCTTTGCAGAGACTTATTGTCGTGGTGCCGCACACCTTGCACGTCAAAGCCGTAAGCCCGGGGAGACCAACTTCGGAGGGTTCACTTCTTGGACGCTCTACCCTTCCCTCCGAAATATTGAGATCCTCCAAGCGCGTAGTTATCGAGTCCAGCTCGGCTCGACTCATGATAAGGGGCGCTTCAGTTGTCGTGGGTTCGAGTTCATGATCATCCCGAAGCAGTTGATATTGTCTTGATCGGACGCCGAGGCGCTTTTCACGACGCCTCGTAACGCTGAATGATAAGCGGAAGCTAGAGCGCTCGTGGGGTGTAGGAGGTTCCCCGGCGTGAAGTGGCATAGTTCTTCGTCGATGAGGAGTTCAGGACACGGAGACGCTTGGAAACACAGTCTTCAGGTTTTTGAAGAAGGCTGATTTTTCTTCGTCGGGCTTCCCGGGTAGCTGGGTTAGAGACCGTCAGATGCTACACTTTTACCTGCTCGGAGAGAAAGAGTGGGTAGAGCTGAGGTTCTCCGTGATGCCATCTTGGGTTGCGCCGATCTACAGAACAAACGATGATTTGAGAAGTAGTCATGGTAGTCCATTGGAAACATAGCTTTGCTGATCGCCAACGGTAGAGAAGTCTTTCAGGCATATCGCGCTTTGAGTTCATCGGTAAGCTCGTACGTATTTCCGGTCAGCGCAACTCCTCTGAGATGTAGTGTCAGCGGCATTGGAAATCTCGCGTCCGAGCCGTCCGTCGATCAACCATGAGGCTTTTAGGTCAACTTCAAGGAAAATGCATCATAGATATACATCGGCATGAGCTGAGTATTTTCCAAATGGTTACTTACAAGGAGGATAGCATTGTTCGTGGTTCCCGGAGAAAAGATACGGATCACGAAGTGCAATGTGAACTTGAAGGAAGGACGATTTCAAGTTTTTTCCAGTCGACTGAGGCGGTGCAGGTTCTCACGATCCTGTTGGTTGGATGAGATTGTCCACGTCGCCTGGTGGTACTGTACATGTCAAACCACCGCCACCACCACGACGTCGAGAAATCGCCGTCTTAGTCCCGGATAGAATCTACGAAAGGTGATTATGAGCTTTGCTGGAATAAAGAAATGAAATAACCGGAAAGTCCACAGATTCCTGTCGATCATGATGTTGCGGGCGTCGTATTCTTGACCACGATTTCGCCGGTCTTCGAACTCTTCATGATTATCATTTGCAGCTCCGGATCGGTTTGAGAACATGTTATCCTTTTCTAGAAGAAAAGAATGGATAATCATCGGCTTTACTGTACGTCGGAACTATTTTATAACAACTTGAATTCTGGTATGTTCACGATGGTAGTAATCAAGTCTTACCAATTCGACGACGACGATCTTCGCGAAAGGACGCATTAGACTCAAGAGCGGTGACCTCACCTCTTCATTTCAATTAGCGCTCTACTGGACTATTGATACAACTGTCGCGTCAAGTCGCTCTCACACCGTTGCTTCTCTATTCACATGATTCGATGTCGAAGACGTACTCGTGATCAGTTCACGAGAAAGCTCCGACGGATCCTGCTCACAAGGCGCTAAATTCATCCTCGTCTCGCGCCATACTTTCAAGTCTCCGTTGGAGAATAGTAGAAGTCTCCATCGCGCCAACTCGTCTCCGGCTCGAAATGCACGTCACTGCATCTCCGATCGCGCCACTGATCAATTCATAAAACCTTGGGCAGCGATAGACATTCCGTTTCGACGCAACGGACTGCCAGTTTCAATGGCGTTCTTCAACCCTTTCCGTTTTCGAAGTAGACTTGGACCCTCTCCCTATGGCCCGAGGTTGGGAGGTCCTACGACTATTAATCGCCCGATGCCAATGGGCGTACCAGGAATGGCCGAGAATCCTGCACTCGGAAATATACCTCCCCAAGCTATAGGTCCGGGGGCAGGATTTCCGATGCCTGCGTCGGGCATGCCAGGACAACTAGCAGCATCAAACTATGCTGGTACAATACCTCCTGGTGCAGGTGCCCCCGGCTCGCCAATGGCGCCCGTACGCTCGGGTGCGGGGACATGCTATTATTTCCTTGCAATGTACGTGCCAATCTCTCTTTTGCCAAATCTTCTCTTACAATTTTGATCTAATACCTTGAAGCTTTCTTCCTCCTTTGGCTGTTGCATCAGGTTCGTATCTGCACTATGCTCTCTTTCCGGACTCTCTGACTTGAATTGTGTCATATGAAGCGACCCGAAGCGGCACGTGTAAGTTCGTCCGTCGTCGCAAATTTCTTGAACGTCTCATTTTATTTTCTTAGTATTTTTCATTAACCTGGCATTGTCAACCCTCGGGTGGCTTCCTGGAGTGTTTCATGCTTGGTATGTTTTATCTCACCTTTGACTGCTGAGCTGGAAAAAGAATTCGATTAGGTACATAGTCTCAAGATCTCCGGTGGCATATTTATAAAGACTGTTCCTAATCTCTGTCGACGCTTAAACCGCCGTGCCTCTACAATCGGTCAGTCTGGCTATCATTCAATGACGTTCGAACACACACCGGGTATCTCCGTTTCAAAATCATGAACAACATCGTGTAAGCCTACCTTCAATCTTTCGGCCCTTCTCCGAGTATGAGCATCTGATTATCTCTTCGTAGGAAGCTTGCCAAAGATCATTTTCCCTAATGATAAGGAATTTGAGATCGTCATCACTGAGAAGGGTCTTGCTATAGACTAAGCGTAAGCTCATGCTCCTTCGTTACACACTGAACTTGGATTCCTCGTGTGTTTTAATTACATGTAGGTGACATCTGCTACGCTTCCTCGTGGATATTCATTATTTCAAATCATGGAAGCTCTGGACCGGAGTTCTAGCGACGCCGGGTTATGATTAGCTCAACTAGCCAAAGATGTTCCCACCGCGCGAAGTTCAATCGCTCGATTATTATTTACTCCATTTTTTCAAGCCAAATTTCTCTAACTTGCGCACCTCCAAACTTTTCTCGATCGTTTCTCCTCATTTGAAGTCGAAGTCGCGAATCCTTCCACTTTTGAAGCTTTCGATGTTGTGCGCAGCCACTGAGAAGCCCTGCACCTGACAGGGAAGCGACGTCAAAGCTCTTCATCTCATTGATTGTCGTTGATGCGCGCCGTTGATGGGTCGACGAACTCAAATGAATTGCTCGCCCTGGGGATTTGATCGGCACAGGAACGTTCCGTTGGAGACCTTCATAAAACGACCATGATCAACGACTTCGACGGTCGCGCTCTTACCGCCATTTCCTGTGCAATCCCAACACTCGATTTCCCAACGCGACGACGACGACGACAACCGGAAGAGACATTCGAAAGAAAAGGCTGATACCGTGACTTCGTGGTGTCGCGATGTTTTCGAACCCACGCGAACAGGCGCAGAGGGAATACTTTAGAGAGAATGTGAGGAGGAGATCAACCATGGCTCCAAGCGGACCACTGGCATCCACGAGTACCGGTACGTTCCAAAGGCACTTCATCTTTTATGTGGCTTTGACAATGATTCTGTGGCTGAAATTGCTATAGACACCTCACTATCGTCGCAGGCGACAGACTCAACATCGCATAATCTGACGCACCACCAAGAGGAGCTCTTGCAGAAGGCTATGATCGCTTTGGCCCAGTTCGTTACCAGCAAAGAAAGCCATCCTCCCACCGACGGAAGTCGACCGGTGTTCGAGAGTGAGTGGCTGAGGCTTATCGTGCACATACCGCAGAGAGTCTAAATGGCACCCTTCAGGAGAAGGCACGACGGGATCAGAAATGACCACTCCCATGCTAGACAGACAATACAGTTCGGCAACGTGAGTCCTCATATCGAAATTTGACTCCCAAACACAACGAGCTCGAATTAGTGATCTGGTTATGGGCATCCATGGTCGAGAGTCAAGCATGCCATTAAGTATCTCTTCGGGAACATTGAACGAATTCAGGTCTTCACCGAGTTTACGGGACTTCGAGTCGTACGTATCCAATGTCTTTCTGCATTTAACGCATTGGGAGTAACTGCTCTTCGCATTAAGAACTATTGACGATTTGAAGAGCGCGGTGCGTTCTACTCATTCACATTTTTGTATAGAGGTCACTCATTGATTATTCAACGCAAAGCTCAATCGTTTCGAACATGCGCTACGGACCGTTGGCTCTGGTGGTCCCGCGATGCATGCTGCAGAGGTCTTTCGAACCAGTCTGCGGCAAATGCTGAGCCTTTTCCACAAGCATCACCAGCTGTTTACGAGTGTCGACGATGCTGGTGAGAAGATACTGAGGTGCTCTACTCCATAATCTAATAATGTGATGGTCTAGCGGTTATGTCTGACCTGGTCCTGGACGGATTCAAATCTGCCTTTGGTGATCTGTCCCTCGCCGCCCAGCGATTGCATTCAGCACTTATGGATTACGTCGGGATGACCTATAACGAGCCCCTTATGACCTCACTTTACAAACTGCAGAAGAAGTCGGAAAGAGTACAGACAGGTCAATCCTCGTCAAGGCGCAAGCGGTCAAAGTCAGGGCATCATGTATTGGACACGAACTTCACAGAGCAGGGGCACTCTGTCCCAGATTATCTCCGCGACGTTATTCCTGATTTTGAGAAGATCTTCCAAGCGATGAAGGACTCATTAGAGAACTTCATTCGGGATGGTGAGCGGCATTGTATTAATTGCTAATTTGCTGGAACAACTCTTTGGCGAAATTTAGATATTCAAGCCATTCGCGCTGCACAGCAGGATCAAACGAGTCGATTCGTAAATCTGACTGTACTTGCGACACTTTTGTCGAGTGTCACAGCATCAATGCTCCAAGTCGAAGGACCCGGCTCTCAACCTCAAACAGTTCTGGAGATCATCGTCAGCATCACGTTCTTCTCGTCACTCGTCCTCAGTACTGCATGCGCGGCGCAAAGTCTGCTCACCATGACTTGGATTCTCTCCTTCGTGTAAGCATAATTAACTGAGCACCCGCCAACCAAATAATGTTTACTAACGTGAATTATCAGTCAACATCCCGAGCGCTTTCTCATTCCTCCAGCTTACTTCTGGCTCAACCGCGGACCTATCATTTCACTTCTCGGCGCGGGCGCGCTCTTCTCTCTCGGGCTCGCGTTATACGTCTACTCTTCGCATCAACACCCAGCGACACTCGCGATCACGACATTCGCCGCCGCCGCCGAAACGGCGGGAGTACTCGGGCTCGCAGTCTCATTCTACTACGCAAAATGGCGCTTCCGCGTCGATCACGGCGCGACTGGTCTGAAGATGACGCGCGCTTCGCTACCGTTCCTCGTCATTGATGTGCTGTTCCTCATCGTGAGGGCGACGAGGCGATGGGTCGCTGAGCTATGTTGTTGTGGGCGCAGAAAGAAGGGGCCAGAGAAAGGGCCAAACGATGCGGAGGCCGGAACAGGAGAGGCGGAGAAGCCGTATCACGAACATCTTAGGCGACCGTCAAAGTCGGAACAGTTACATGTAGGGGAGACGGAGACGATCGATGAGACGCGGAGCTTGGCTAGCGAGGTGTCGCGGGCGAATTCCGAGCTCGGACACTTTGGGTTCAGTAAGAGTCTGGCAGCAATTCTCCGAGGACCGAAGACTGCACTCCAAAATCACGACACAAGATAAGTTCTCTTTCCATAATGCTGTGTATATCGCTTTCTGTTGTGCTTTGAAATGTTCTCCTTTGCTTTCGATATGTCCAAGAACGTTTTGTCATCTATAGAGAAGGACGGCTTTTGTTGTAAATGCAACGCCCATTCTTCTTTCCCGCAAACCGTGATCACTCTAAGTAGTACATCGTACCGCTTTGTTTTTCTCCCACTTGCTCCAGTTGACCAGCGATTGGGCGAGGGCCTGTGAGACGACTGAGGCAGGTGAATCGTTCTCTCTTTACCCCATATTACACGTCGCTAGGATTATTGTGGTACATATGGTTATATTACCAGATATCCGATGTCGCACTTGGAGATGAACGATTACGATGAACAGTTGTGGAGGTAGCAGTTATAAAATTATTTTCAGCGAGACGAAGTAACGTAATCAAGCTCTTCCGGTCCTGTTGCCGAAGATTAATATTACAGCCGAAGACCACGCACTCAGCGGCCTTTCATGATGTCAACCACTTTGTCCAACCAAACGGATAGCGTCGAATCCATCGCTATACCCAAAGATATCGACTTTCTCTATCTATGATCCTTCAAGGAGTAGCTTGTATGGAAGGAGCGGTCAGGATACATCCGACTGCGAGCAAATTTCGAACTGCCCGTCGTTCGCATCGGGTTCGTACTCTCAAGCTTTTCACCAGAAGAGGACCCTGCTGACCTCTAGAATTTCAAATCTGAAGTTTCCTGGCATGCTTTCAGATGACTTACGATTGTTATCAGTGCATCACGTCAGACTATAAGCGGACACAAAGACTTCGACTTGGTTCTGTCAATTGACGCGTGTACCACAACGCAGCATCTTTTGATGCTTCTTCTTCGCCGTCGAAGCACAACTATTCCGGCGGAACCCACTCCAGGTCAACAGCGCGTCAGGTAAATCCTTTAATTGGTTTCGTCTTGAATCAACCAATTAAAGCTGTACATGTAGTTCTCAAAAGATCGTCGTTCCGACCGTCGTCTGCTTCCTGCGGCGTTGGCCAGGTCAACCTGAATATGAGAGGATCTAAGCAGAGTGATGATCCGAAGGAATCTCAACATCAATCTGTTGTCAATATTCGACTTCGCCGGAGGTATGCATTCGAAGAAAGTTTGGGCGTTACGCGACGACACTCAGATTGTTGTAGGGAAGGTTTGAACGGCACTGAAGCACGTTAGAGAACGCGTATGGCCAACAACATCGACGAACTTGGTCACAAGGAAAGCCTACCAATCACGACGTACTTGCGAAATGAACTTTAGCTGAAGGACGACCGCGCATTGAACGGAGAGGGATGTGGTGCAAAAAGGTATAAAAGCAGGCCCTCACGCAGTCTCAAACTTCATCTCAACTTCGCATCACAGCAATCAGCAGTTGTACATTGCAAGCATGTCTACCACTACCACTACCACAAACAAGTCCATCGCGCTCTTTGGTTCTTTTACCGAAGAGTTCAGTTCAGAGCTTCGAAAGGACGGCTTCGAGCTCGTCCAGAATACTGAGGTGATTGTATTATTTATGCATCCATTATTGTTCATTTATTGACTACAATCTTCCAGGCCAAGTCGGACCTATCCGACTACGCCATCGTCGCTGTGTCCGGCGTCGAGAACGGTTTCGATCACCATGCTCACTTGGCCGACATCCTGAAAGCTGGAAAGATTCTAGTTGCATTCGAACCCAGCGAGGATTTCTTGGCTGTGTTGCATTCCGCCACCAAGACCCCTATCGACCTCACAAAGATTGAGGCTACAGGGGATCGACCTCTCATAATTCATCCGTAAGTTCATTGTCATGTCGCAGGCTCGTCACTTTTCCGAAAACTCAATGTCCATTATTCAGGGAGCATGGCGCATTCCGAGTCATTTTACCAGTGACCGACAGCACTCCTTCGATCGAGCGTAAGTTCAACAGCACTGTTGGCCCGATTGGCTTGATCCAAATGTCTATTAGTCGTAGGCACGGGATCGGACGATGGATCTCAGGTCGAAGTCCTTGAAGAAGAGATTAAGAACCAAGTGGGATTTACATCCGAGTCGACGCCGACAACGCGTGCCGATGTCATCGTGAAATTCCTCAACGATGCACTGGACAGCATCACTCAGTCTGATAAGGAACCTCGCGATACGAACAACTTGGATCCTGGAAACGATGTTGCATTTTACAAACAGTATGTTATTCGCTTTATTGGTGAGGCCGGCGGTGACTGATAATATCCATGATCTTCACAGTTCGATCTTGACCTTCGCTTTCTTGGGCATAATGAATATGCTCGCCTGGAATCGCGACGGACAAGAGAACGTTCCATCGACCGATGCGAGCCAGAATCAGGTCTACTTGATGACGTGGAACATCTCCGTATACGCATACGCCACTAACGCGAATCCAACGGGCGCGACGCCGGAGAACTACAAGGGGACGATCTACACCTACATGATCCATGATAATGCCACGAGTTCCCTCGTGCGTACACCTGCCGGCGCTCCTAGGTGGTATGGTCCATTCTCATCTGAACCGGGGAAATCAAACGCTGCCTTCTATTTCGTTGATTACCTCGAGTATTTGGTCAAAGATCCAGAAAGCAAGCTGAGGAAGGTCACGGAACAGCCGGTCAGCAGCCAGGGTCAACGGGATGATAGCAACGGGTTTCCGACGTACAGATGTAAGTGCACATGATTGGGACGGAGATGCTACGAATTGACGAGCATTACAAGACAACATCTCTCAGAAGCAGAATATGACGCTCTTCCGCAAGAACCAGAACCAGACGTTTGTTTTCTCAGCGGAGATCGAGAAACCTGTTGCTTTTCCGTATTTCGAACTTCATAATGGAGGAACTGAAACGCAAGGCTCCGTGATCACGTCAGGATTTTCTCTGGCTTACAATGATTACTACGTGAGTATTGAAAATGTTCTAAACTCTATTGATGGTGGAAGTTTCCTCCTTCCTCCAGAACTACTGGGCCGATCCGAAGTACAGCACCTCAGCATGGTGGGACCCGGGTGTCTACACTGACAGCGCCGTCAAGGTATTTATCTCAAGCAAAAAGCAAAAAAAAAAATTTTTGATACTGAATGATTATCCTCTTGTAGCGCTTGCCCGACGATAACCATCGTCTTGACGGATTGACCGTATACTCGTCTTCGGTTGGATCGTTTTTCCTTGGTACTTTGTCATAATTGATCCAACCCATCGATTCTATCTTCTGACGATGTTGGCATAGACTTTACCGTGGCTTGGAATATGGCGTCGTTCAAGGATCGCCACTGGGTCCTGCCGCAAGAGAACGGTACTGTGAGTTGCTTTGTTGCTTTGGATACGCATAACTACTGTGTATGCTTCGTGGCGTGTGTTGATAAATATTTAAAATTTATAGGGTCGACGACGCATTTTGGTCTACCGCCATGCTGAACAGAGAGGCATTGGATTGGATCTCGAGAACTGGGGATGAAGTGTTGGGCGAATCTGCTCGGCCATTCACGCGGCATCTATTTTCGATTTTCGATTTTACATGCAAGGCCCATTTTTTCACGAAGTTACATGTATGCACGGTGATGCATTGAGGTTGGCTATGACTGATATCTCTTATACATCTATCTCTATAGTATAAATGCATTTCTAATGTCATGGCCTTTTCAATGCTTTCGTTGGTCGAAGAACTGATTGACCTGGATAGAGCGTACAAGCTACTGTATACATGCATGTATCAATTAAAAACGAGATGGTAGTAAAACCTTACATATAAAGTCAAATTAATCTTTCAAGTAGCTTCAATATGGGGATTATGATTGTTTCAAGGTTGAATTTTCCGGACTCCACGTTTTTGCCTTTGCAAATTGCACGTCCAAGTGCCGTGAAGACATTTCTACTACGTTCAGAACAGATCGAGCATGCAGTCCAAACTCATTTTCGAAGGAGATACTGAATATCACCCTAAGTGGTGCATTGCAACTTGAGATACGTCGTAACGGCGCTGTGAGCGATTTTGCGAGTCTGTCGCAGATGTGAGATCAACTTGAAAAAGTGCCGGCAAAATCTGGAGACGCCCACTGGCAGATGGCACGCGAGCAGTAACATCTCTTTCTTCCGTTCCATTCACGCTGGGGACTTCGACAGGCTTTAGCACCAATCGATACGAAAACTTGAAGGAAAACCTCGCCGTCATTTGGGAAGCTATTCGAGATCTGCGACCCGTTCTAGCATGCATCTTCGCCGCAGAACATCTTCAGACTTGCATCTGGTCGAGTTATTCGATGGCGGGGTACGATGGAATGGTTAGGACGAGAGGATGGATCCACATTATAGCTAGGTTTTGATCAAATTCGATGAACTCTAGATGGGCATAAATAAGCAAAGAAGTCAAAGTACGTGCTCAATATCTCAGCTGAAGGTTTGGTCGTTCACCGATTTTCGTTCTCGTCGCCTTCAAGCGGGAGGGCCCGACTCGTCAGCATCACATTCTCCTCGTCCCTCAAGCTCAACATGCACTGCTTCCGTTTGCTCCGAGCTGCCATGACTTCACGTAGGCCCTCTTTCGTGTGTGCGATTCCAACCTTTACATCATGGAGCTCCGAATTTCAAAACTTGGTTCTAGCTAACACATTGATCAATTCATCATCCGGCCACGTATTTCTCTCGCACAACCGAGGGCCAATCATTTCGCTTTTTGGAGGTGTTCTCTTCTCTCTTCTACCCCCACCAACCCCCACCAACCCTTGCGATCACGACGTTCGTCGCTGTTGCCGGCCTCGCAGTCGCTTCCACGCTGAGCACGGTGCAACGAGCGAAGACGATGCACCCTGCTACCATTCTTCGTGATTGGAATGTTGCTCCTCACTGTGAGGGCGATGAGACGGTGGGTTTCCGAGCTGTGGAAGCAGGTCGAAGGTGTCGAGAAGGTCGCAGTCGATGCGGATACCGGGACGGGAGACGCGGGGAATATGTGTCACAACACCTTTGGAAGCCTTCGAGGTCGGATCAGTTGCATAAAGGGCTTCGATCGACGAGGTGCGGAGCTTGACGAGAGAGTTGGCACGAGAAAACATTGCAGCTCGGGCATGTTGAGTTCAGCATTCTTTGGAGATCCCGCAAGGACCGAAGGCGGCTCGCCAGTATCATGACGCAAAATGGGTATTATGGTGCGAAATCCTTTCTGTCCTGCTTTGAGTTCCTTACGCTTGCATTGCTTTAGATATCTCCAAGGGTGGGACTTCTGCGAAACGATAGCGGCAGCATACGTTCAAAACCTTCCGTCCGTCCCCCACATTAAAGGCAACGCCAATTCTTTCCAAAAAAGCTGTGATCGCTCCGAGTTTTACGTGGAACCATAGCACTCCCGCCCACTCGGAGCCATTCCAGTTGCGCAGCGCGACAACTGAGAGGAGCACACTCACATATCACAGGTCCGCAGAAATATCGTAGTGCATATCAAATTGCAGACATCGCACGTGTGTTAAGTTTTTCGATGTGATGAAATAACGTTACCAACTTATCAGGTTTACTACTGCCGTAGCCGATGGCCACGCACCTTCATATGGATGATGACCTCGTCACGCAGTGACGAATCTTTTGCTATCATGAGAGATGTCAGGAGTAGCTTGAATGGAAGAGAGTGGTCACGGTACTTCCGACTCGGATCCCCCCGACTTCAAATAGCAGATTCCAAAATATCCGACGTTCGCGTCACTTCCGTACTTAGGCGCCCCCGAGCTTTCCACCAGGAGAAGATAATTTATCCTTCGGAATATCGGTTCGTAGCTTTCACCACTATGCTCACATGCTCTTCATTGATTTACTTTAGATATCAGTGCAGCGTGTCGAACTATAACTATACACGAAGACTTCTTCAGCTTTTATATATCGACTATTGTACGCGCCGCAAGGTAGAATCTTTTTTCCAGGACGCTTGTATGCATCGCGAATATCCCTACACTTCTCAATTGAGGTCGAAGGTATCACTCACTTGGACTCTGATAAACTGTGAAGAACGCTTTCGGTGAGTCTCCTTCTCGATCTCATCTTGAAATTAGACAGCTTGTGCTCTAGTATTGAAAGTATTCCTAACACTTATTATGATGAAAATTCATTCATTCCTCCAAAACGTCTGGGCTGATCCGAAATACAGTACCTCAGCATGGTGGGACCCGGGCGTCTACACTGACTCTGGCAATGCTGTCAAGGTTTTTATCTCAAGAACTGCAATTACATGTCATTAGCACTGAATAAATATCCCTTTCTTTCCTGCAGCGCTTACCTGATGGCAATCTTCGTCTTGATGGATTGACTGTCTATTCGTCTTCAGTTGGATCCTTTTTCCTTGGTATGCTTTTATGATTGATCCCACCCACCGATGCCTGACATCTGACGATGATGATGTAGACATTGAAGTGGTTTGGAATATGGCATCGTTCAAGAGTAGTCACTGGGTTTTACCGCAAGAAAATGGCACTGTGAATTAATTCTTTGTTTTGTATGTGCACAATAATGAAAAAAAAATCTGTAGGGCCACAAACAGATTGTGGTTTACCGGTACGCATCCCAGAGAGGCGTTGGCCTCGATCTCGAGAACTGGGACTGAACCACTAGCCGAATCCGCTCCGCATCGACGTGGCATCGACGTTCGAATTTTGATTTTACATGCAAGCCCCTCTTTTTTATTTTATGAATTTGCGAGATGATTTTGGTTCGGTGTACGGTGGTGTATTGACAACGGCTATGACTGTTACTTCTTGTATATGATCGTCGGTAGTATAAATGCCCCATTAACATTATGCTCCTTTCGATGCGTAATCGTTTGTATAGTCGAAGCACGAGTTCGCCTGGATGGAGAGCATGTTGGACATTTATCAAAGACAAATAGTCGACAGATCCCTAATATCTCTCCTTAGTATCTTCGATATTGATGCCACTGTGACCTGAAGCTTCGTTGTTTCCTCATTCGCAAGTTCCTGCGAACTAGAGATCGTTTCTCTTTCTCCTACGATGCACTGGAATAATCAAGCAACACGGTTTGGAAGGTAGGAAGCAACCGAGCTATGTAATTGGCGGCTGAGCGGCCCGGTTGAAGATGAAGAGCATTTTCGATGTCTGTGAGTGTTCAAACACTCAACGCTTACTGTCAAGATATTTGAGTGAAGACTTCTGCCCCAGACGAGAGCCGCCAATTGTGAAGAAATGCCTCTTTATATGTCGCCGTCCAGTAGACTCCGATCTATCCGACAGATATCTGAAGGCAAGCACGCCGCATTCGGCAGCAATGATCCTTGCTAATACGTACAGTACAATCGAAAACATTGACGAAGAATCAATTCAAAAACGACGTCATAGTTTCAAGGCCGTCAAGGGACAAGAAGGAAAGTCATCGTTCATATCTTCACAATTTGTTGAGAGACGAAAAGATCGTAGACCAGCCCAGTCCGCGTGTCGTGTCGTTCAAGACCCTTGCACCAGTTATAGCAAGGACATCGAAAATCCCTTCGCTCGAATGGACGACAAGTTCTGTCCCCACTTTCTTCAAGATTCCTGCAGTGAGTCCAGATGCAACTAGACAGCGTAATTAGAACACTACAGTTATCATTTCAGGGGATGCAACGCACCAGCTCCGCCAAAACCGGTTACGGCGGACATCCACAAAACACCTGTCAAATGGTAATCCCAGGCTTCGCCCGCCATTGCATTCTTGACAAGCTGGCTGGACACGCCGACAGTGACCGAAAACGCTTCGTTGATGGCGAATGACTTTGCAAACGCAGTGACGGCCGAAAGACCAGTTTGCTGACCAGTCTTCAAGCCGAACTCCACGAGAGTTGTCCCGGCCCACTTAGTGAAAGGTTTGAAGTAGCTGAATAGCTTGCTAGAGCTGCTTGCGATGCGACCAAGAAGCATTCCACCAATCTTGGGTGCGACGATCTTGCTGAAGGCGCCTCCTGCAGCACCCGTGACGGCACCGATAGCCGCCCCAATAGCCATTGACTTCAACCAAGCGCCATCATCGATTTCGCCATTGTTGTATACTTCCGCCATGAGATCCGACTGCAATGCGGATGTTCCTGCACCAAGTATCGCTCCGCCAATGATAGCCCCGGCGTAGAAGACGAGGGGCGAAGCAGCGCCTCCAGTCGCTACCGTGATAGCTGCTCCCACTACAATGAGCACTGCTCCAACAAGCCTAGATACCGTTTAGGAAGAAGGCCATATTTCAGGATTTTTGACTCACCAATGCCACCACGGTACATTTCCATTGACGTCAACGAAGTTCATCGGATCGTTACGAGAATATGTGTATTGGTTGAAGGATTGGGGTGTGATGTTTTCCAACGTGACCGTGATATTGTCGAGCGTAACAAAGCGACGAAGCTAAGAGACAGAATAATATTAGGAATTGAAAGAGGCGACAATGTCCGGAAAATAATCTTACCTCTGGATCATAGAAGCGCGCACCGAAATAATAAAGACCTTCGAAATCCTCTTTTCCTCCATACTTGTAGCGAGAAATGTCGTCCCCATTGACTATTGTGTGCCCATAAGCATCGTACTCGTACGTGGTGAGAACAGATCCAGTGTCGTCGGAGACGGCGACAACGCTGCCCAAATGATCGGTTTGAACATAGCGAGCGTTCGGCTTCTGGACTGTTCCGGCAATGGTATCGGTAGAAAGGAAACCGCGCCTGGAGCTGTTGATGACATGCGCTGTGCTTGTGATGTCTCCCGTGGTCTTGACGAGAAGATCGTATTCAGGATTGGGATAGTACGAAATTGAGCCATCCGAATGCGTTGCCTTCAAGACGCGCCCTTGATAGTCGTAGACAAATGATGCATTGTTCACTTGCACAAGCCGACCATCAGAGTCGTACGTCATGGACGCTGTTGTCGTGCCAGAGCCATCCATCTTTTCCGTGAGGTTCCCATCGGCGGAGTATTTGAACGTACTCGTGAGGTTACCGGACGCATCCTTGATTGACGAAAGCTGCCACCCATCGCTCACCCAGACGTCCGAGTTCAGAGAACTGAGATTCCCGCTTTCGTCATACGTGAATGTGCTTGCCGAGTCAGACTGGGTGACGGAGCCAGTAGAGTTAGCAGCAAGAAGTTGGCCTTGAGAAAAATTATTAGATTTGATTCATAAAGATCAGCATTTCATTATCTTGGCGTACCTCCTGAGTCATAAGAGAATTGGCTCGTGAGCGACTGGCTGTTGTATGCCTTGCTGTATTGTTGGATCTTGCTGAAACTATCGAGTGTCCAGACCTGCGAATGTAAAACGCCGGATGTGTTCTGCAGCGTCGAGCTTGTAAGCGCCCCGTTATCCGCCGTCGTCACTGAAGACACCAATCCATTGCCGAGAGTGCAAACATTGGGACGGAATGTTGCGTTATTGAAACCACTGTACGTCGTGGCGAGAAGCGTATTCTGGCTGGGATCGAGTATATCCATCTCTTTGATGAAGCTGGTACTGTCCCAGAATGTGCGAGCGATTGATGTTCCGTCCGGGTTGGTCGTCCGAGCTACTTTCTTTGTCGGGGTCCATTCGTACGAGCTCTTGAAGCTGCGTCCGTCGATGCCAATGGTGACATCGGTAAGATTTCCCCTCGTATCGTAGTTATAGCTGTGCTGGACCCCGGTAGACGACGTAACGGAAGCTAGGCGCGAAATGACGTTGGTCCCGCCAGCATCGTAAGAAAGATTGACCGTTTCGTCATCAGCGACTCGAGTCAATGGGCGTTTCGTATAATCATACTTCGCAAAGACAAATAATTAGCATTCTTCATAGCGTATGCTGCAGGTGAAGTAAACTTACCGTCGTGATGGCTGCAGAATTCGTGAGGTCGTTATTGAGAGTTGATTGGCAATTATCGTCATCAAACGACATTGAGAACTGGCTGATCGTCTGCGTCCCGTTCGTGATAACCCTCTTCGTCTGCCTCGATAAGCCGTCCCAAGTGACAGCCAATTGAACTCCAGCAGGATCGGTGGCAGACGTAGCACGCAGTTGACCATCGAAGGACACATTGATCGTGCGCGACAAAGCGTCAACTTGCTTTACCACCAGAGCCTTGACGATCTCGTGTCCAGCGTCAGGCGCTGTGTTGGGATAGTACTGCAATTCTCTGACTGACACCTGGCTCGGCGTAGAGTCGCTGCCGCTGTACTGACGTTCCGTGATCTGCGTTCGTCCACTCGCATAAGAATATTCGTATGTGATCGTGATGGGAGACACGTTAGAATCGAGAGATGGCGATGTCTTCGTCAACGGGCGGGATTGGGCATCGAACGTGCAGGTCGCAAAGACCGGAGTGTCACCCGAACGGTAAGTACGTGACTGTTGTGCTACTCGTCCAGCACCATCGAGGACCATATCTTGTATAACGCTGACGGTCGGATCCTCGGGTGAGTTTGTCATTTTGCGCCATTCCTGGTTCAAGCCGTCCGTGTAAACAATTTCGTAACCCCATTGGTCGGCGTCCCAACTCGTCAGAGTGTCATTGCGATGGTATGTGCCATTAGAATCTGACGCGTAGGTGTATTTCTGCAAGACAGTAAGAGAAGACCTGGTCTCGCCTTCGGAGATGGTCAAGGGACGACCAAGGACGTCATACGTCATTGCTGTAATATGACCGTTTGCATCCTGAACTGAGCTGACTTGCCCAGTCACATATTCGTATGAGCAGTTATTGGTGTACGAAGCCGATGGACCTGTAAAGAAAGTTTCCGATGCTCTGAAAGCATTCGTCTAGAAGTGATATTTAGTGATTCAATATCGAATACGATAGCTTGATACCCACCTGATCATATGTGAAAGTAGCCTTCGCTGGACCAGGTCCGCTCACAGTGGTCTCCTTTCCAACAGCATTATAAGTAAACGTCTGCGTGCTCCAGCTCGTGCCGCTTATCAGTTTGCTGACTGTGGTAGGAGTAGGTGTGTTTCCTGTATAGTCATACTTGGTCTGAGAAGTTGCACCATCTCCAGGATCAACGGCTCGTAGAGTTTGCCGTCCAAGTAACCACGCATCTTCGTCGTTCAGATACGTAGTGGTGACAGTGCAGGTAGGCCTCTCCGTGTCAGAGGACGAAGTCGTCTGACTGGTGATGTTGCCATATTGGTCGTACTGATATTGGACGGTAACATCGAAAGCATGCGTGCCGCCTTCGTATCGGCTTTGGACTTGGCTGGCTAGCTGAACCGATTGGTTGCTGGTAGTGGGAGACGACGCAGTCCAGGAGTATGATGTGGAATTGAGGGAGACGCCTGATGTATCCGTGGTAGCGATCGAGGTTGTCTGACCCAAGAAAGGGAATTCCTGTGAGAATGTCGAGGTGATGTTCGTCCCTTCTGGCTGATTCTGTTGCGTAACAGACTCGAAGCCGAGCCATCCACGACCATCGGGGGCGAACCTTGCATTCTTATATATGTAAGAGACTGTCAACGCGACGTCGGACGCTCTGGTAGGCGCGGCACAGGTCGAGATGTCTTTGACAACATACTTCGGGTAGTGCACGAGCATGGTGCGCGAGCGACCTGGGACCTGAGTAGCTGCGAAACCTCCGCTAGGCGAAAGCAGGATGGAAGACGTGATATTGCGAGCCAATGCATTCGTGTATGCTGTGGGGTTCGTCGCAGACGCTTCCGATGCGGTATAGACAGTTTCATCGGTGAGGGGGGCGAAAGTGACAGTTGTCGTCGCTCCCAGACCGTTCGTGTAGCCTGAAAGAATGTCTGCGGTCGGAGACCCAGCAGTGTTGAGCGTTGCGAGATTGATGTTTCCCTCGAAGTCGACGAGACTGAATAAGCAGTCCGCCCGACCTGTTCCTCGCACATCAACGCTGTCGAGCGTATAATCGAACTGGGCCGACGTAGGCTGTTGGACGCCTGCCAAACGCTGGAATGTATCGTTGTTGTAGCGAAGGACGTCAATCTGGACAGTCCCCGCAGACTCATCCTGCGACATGATGACGATGTCGGACGTATCTGTAGACGTCGTCCTGGCTTGGTTGATGCGCCCGTTGTATACGATACCCGTGGGCTGAGGAGCGGTCAGAGCGAGGAGAGTTTTTCCCGTGCTCCGAATCGCTTGGAGTTGGATCTCGCCTTGCAGGTCGCTCGTCACCGCGAGGAGGCCAACGAGGCCATCGCCGACGTCATGGGTCGTGAAGCCGATGTCTTCGTACCATTCGATGGGCTTGCTCGCGCTGTCAAGTACTTCGCCCACATATTGCAGTATACCTGATACCGATTGGACAAGGTGGATGTGCGCTACACTGTCCCCAAACTCGGACCAAATGAAGTACGCATCATCCGCACTGTAACACCAGCCATTGATTAATTCACCATTTCGACGAATGTGAAGAAAAGGGCATACCCGTCTCCATTAAAGTCTCCTATTACGACTTGAACGCTGTCGAGATTCATTCCGCCGGGTATGTCAATAGTGGACACAGCGGTATACGTGCTTCCGTTCAGAGCGAGCTGCGCCATCCGAAGTGCTGGAATTCCATTGCTATCCAAACTGTTGTAGACGTAGATCAAGCCGACTCGTCCGTCTCCCTGGTGTTGATTTCTTCAGCATCCCATTCAACATACAAGAATTGGAGATTGCGTACATTAAAGTCCCCTGAGAAGTATTTGCCATCGAACACCTCAGGGATGAAGCTGAATGGAGTCTGGGGCTTGAAGCCCGCGTCGGTTGACAGGAGGATGGTCATTACGTGTGCTTGATTGCCATTTGCATCACTATCGACGTTCAGAATATGTAACTAGAAATCGGATTTTTTTTTTTTTTTTTTTTTTGGTTCCGGGGTTTATTGTGCATGTAGGGTGTACCCTATGTCAGCACATCATCATCTACGTACAAATCCTACCAACTGAGTACCATACGACAATGTGAATGGCTATCTCTACTTATATGTAAGGGGCTTAAAGGCACCCAAACTAAAAACCTGGAAAAGAGTAGACGAAACATATAAACACTGCAGTAAGTCAAAGATTACTTCCGCCTTTCACGGTACTGCGAGACCCTGCAGTAGACTCCCTGAAAGTACAAACCCTGCTGCTGGAGCAGCTCCGCCAGCGCCCAACTCGACAGATCAACCCTAATTGAAACTGTCCAAATGTCCTTTTCCGAAAGGTCCGAAAGAGAACCCTCCCTTGTCAGAGCCCGGAAACGACGACAGGAGGCCTGTACATTCCGTACCCCACTAGACTCCTCGATGCCCTGAACCAACCTTGTTTCCCAACTACCGAAGCTCACCTCACCAGCCTCATCCTCATCCGCCAAAAGACGAACTGGCACGTTGTGCAAAACCAGCCCGCACCACGACCCATCAAGCTCAAGCGTAATCGAGCCGGAAAAGCCAGTAGTGCGACGGAGAATGTGGAGTATGGTGTCTTCTTGAGTGAGTAACTGCTCTGCCGTTGTTGGTGCCGCAACGGCAATGGCAATATTCCCTGAGCGAGTGAAATCAACCCCTCGTAAATGGGGACCCACAGGAGAAGAGAGGCTGCGCTGCAGCTTGTCGTAGAAATCCATGAGTGTGGTCTCATGTCGCTCGATGGGTGGTCCAGAGAGTCGAACAATGATTCGAGATGACCTGTACGAGTTGAGCTTCTGCGGACGACCTGCAGTCGCTCGCCTGCGCTTCGGCATTGGTGGACCACTTCCAGTGGACGGCTTGGGTGGGGCAGCTGCAGAGCGACCCGAGGTAGACTTAGTAGCAGCTGGCTTCACCAGAGCCGCAGCGTAAGTGGACGGGATATGACCGATGGGCGAAGTGGCAGGGGGTGGGTCTTGCATTGCCGATCGAGCTGCAAGAGACTCTCTTGCGTCCGGAAAAAGGGAGTCGAGTGTACGCAGCAAACAATGCGTGCGGCGGAGGTGCTCGTTAGGAATGCTGACGAGATGGGACGCCTCCAGGGCCAGCATGGCAGCCTGCTGAAGGAGGGTGTTGATTTGGGTGACAATGGGATCGGCGTTGGCTTCTGGGGCAATGTGGGAGGTCGTATGAAAATCTCCTAGCGGTAAAATAGACGGGCCAGCAGCCCGCAGCGGTGTTGGGGAGACGGGTGTGGAAGAGCGGACATCACCTGTTTGCCCGCCACCAAAACCACCCTCCTGCTTCCCCCTCTTCACAGTTCGGCCTGAGTGTGGAGATGACACCACAAAGGCGTCATCCTCGCGCAGTCGTGGGGTGGAAGGCCCAGTAATCGATGTAGAGCGTTGTCTACGCACTCCATGAGGGGGAGACACAGTCGTTAGACCGTGGGAAAAACCCGACATGGTCGTGGTTCGAGTTCAAGAAGCTCCAGAGAAATCGGATTTAGTACCAGTTATCGAATGCGAAGAACTAAATTTCTTACGAGATCAGTACGGCCATAATCATTTGCCGAAACTCCAAGAAGCTGGGTTGGTGGATCGAGGCCTGTAGTACCAGAGCAGGCATTGGAATGGGTCAGATTCCCTGAGCCATCAGACAGATAGACGTCGATGTACAGCGCGTCGAGATTGCCGTTTATCTGGGAGGATGCGACGATAACGTCGGTTTTCCCATTCGCGTCGTAATCCATTGGAATCATTTGAGGGTTGGAGACGCCAGGCGTAATCTTGTTGAGGTTCTGGACAGGCTGGTATACTTCCGGTGTCGTGACCAGAGTGCGACGAAACAAAGAACACGGGTGAAGATATGCAAATGATACCTGCCGCGCTGATATCTGTACGTCTCTGCTCTGCTGAGGTTCTCGGATCAGTCGTTAGATCGGAGAATCCCCCAGTCGTTCGTTTGATGAGGGTAGTTTAGACTCGAAGTGTCGAGGTGCTGGCAATACCGAGGGCAAAGGTGTGTGTATGGGTATAACTGTATCGACTCCTGCGTCCGACTAGGTACAAGTGTAACGATACGACCAGGTGTTATCTAACCAGTGTTGATAACCAAATGGTCCTTCCAGGCGCTCGTGGCCTAGGCTACTGCTTCTCAACTCGTGTACTTCAGAGAGCGTTCCCGGTCGGTTCCGGGGTCGTACGTCTCCTTGCGTCGGTTGACACGGAAGCACCCGCAGAACACAGTATAAATCCAAATAATCCCAGGGATAGGGCAAGTCCAAACAGCGGTCAGTTGACTATACAAGTCCGACGCTCACCGCTGCCCCTCCTATCCAAACACTATACGCAAATCCAATAAGAGTCACCCTGTGTACCGCTCCGACGTCGTGTCGTCGTACCAACTAGGGCCTCGATAATCCAAGGGATGGCCAAGTC
>KQ086063.1:24635-79396 GCA_001020605.1 Schizopora paradoxa | reverse complement strand
GGCTTGCCTCAACGGCACCCAACGCTGGCTTGGGGAGGTGGCACAGAGAGGTGAGCATGCCCTTTCGACTCGATGGCTTACTGGACACAGCTGACGCGCCATCGTCTAGAGCACTCCGAGTTGAATCCAATTCGAGGGCGAATGCTGGCAGCCCCCGTGGCACACTCCGTCGATCGCTATCATCCCGTCAGAGAACCCAGTCGGTAGCGCCGCCTGCGTAGAGTCCTGGGAGAAGCGCATCTCGGTGTCCTCTGGAACCCAGTCGCCAGTGGCGGTCTGCGTAGAGTCCATGAGATCGAGGAGAAGTTCGACGCGAGCGTGTCGAAGAGACAGCTTTGAATTGCGAGGTGCGTCAACTCTGTGTAATTCTTGCCTTCGTCGTCGCTGACTATTCCCAGGTTTTGCAGCCAATGCGCCGCCCCTCGTCCCCTCCCCGCGTCCACCCTTCTGCATCCAAATCGCGATGTGCCGGTGGGGCCTACCACCGTCTTCGGTGGGCTGGCTGCCGACCTCAGGTCAACCGATATAGGTCGGGAGGCTTGTTGGAAGCGCGCGCCCCTTCAGAGTCCTCCAATCCATGAGCCGGTGTCGACTTGGGACTCCTCAACATATTCGTCGCCACTGTCGCGCGACCACCCTCCGCTGCAAGGCGGGGTCGTGGGGTCTGCCACCGGGGGTGGTGGACTGCATTCATGCCTCGCAAGGGCTACAGCTCGCGCATTGCGGAGAGGTTTCGCTGGATTGTAAGTTCTTCTTCGCGTCGCTTTGCCTGCCAGAGTCTGACATGGCGACGTTACAGGGCCACAAAACGCTACGAGCGAGACCAAGCCTGAGGCCTTCTCCACACGCGCGTCCACTCTTTTGCATCAAAATCCCGATGTGCCAGTGGTGCCCTCCACCGGGGGTGGTGTGGCTGCGATCCTCGGCTCGTCCGATATTTAGATCGAACGGGTTGTTGGTAGCATGCGCACTGTCTATGTGTTCATAGTTGAGGTAAATATTCCGTCTTCTCTTTTCTTTCACCGCGAAGCTGACTATCTTCGTCAGGTCCAGGATCGTCGGGTTATTATAGATGTTTTGTCGTCGATGATAAAATCGGAAAGGTGCGTTCGGCTTTTGCAAGTTAGCATAAGGCGTAGAATACAATTTAGTAGCTTACCTTCTGCGAATATGATTTCCTGTTCGTGCATTCCGAATAGTCTCGTCTGCTGTGATGTCTTTGTTTTGGGGGAATTTTTTTAAACGAGAGCACCTCCGCAGAGTTTACTGCATCATACGGGACAAGATTTCGAGGAGGAAAGCGGTTCAAGGTTTTATAATAGCTCACACCACTGAGGATCTTCATCCGTTTCCAGGAACGCCTTCAAACGCTGCACCTCCTCCTTCGGGATCATCAGTCTCGACTTCGTTGCAATGACTATGAAGAAGTTGCATAGCGGTTCGTCAATCTCCCCGGCATTCCTACGAAGCTCGAAGTTCGGGCCCTCTGGATCGGACATGGGAGACATTGCCATTCGGCATCTCCAGCGAAAGGTAGAATACTTCTGTTGTCGTTTGATTTCCCTGTCTCCGACGGCTGCTACGATGATTTTCGCGACGATGGCAGGCTCGATTGGATATCCGTACGCGAGGTTGCCAGTCATTTCGGAAGGCGGGGGAGGGGCGAATTGTACCTCTCGACTAGACGAAAGTTTTACGGTTATGACGGAGGACATTTGAGGAGGCACAAGATTGCTATTGGTGCTTGTCATCACAGCTGTAGAGTCGTCGCAGCTGGAGATCGTTGTCGTTGTGGGCCATGAACTGAGAGCGTCCATTGTGGTGCACTGGGTAGAAAATGGTTCGAAATGTGTTGGTTGTGGTCGTAGTGGGGGTTGCGGACAAAACGCGTTGTGGTCGAACGCGTCACGTCGACGGTCAACGCCTTCTGGCGACAGACTCACATGCCGACTTGCATGGCAGTTCACAAGGAGATGCTTCAAATTCGTTACCCTCCTGCCAACATCATTTCATAGAATAATATTAATATTTCGCCACAACGTTTTAATATGAGACAATCATTGAATACAGGCATCCTAAATCACCGCACACCACTGAGGCTCTGCATCCGTTCCCAAAAACGCCTTCAAACGACCTATCTCTTCTTCTGGAGGCAGTTCTCTGGATGTACTTGATGCAATCGCAATGAGGTAATTGTTAAGCGTCCCTTCGTCGTGTTCTTCTGCATCGTCGCGAACCTCGAAAATCGGCGCCTTTGGATTCGACGTTGGGGAGATCGCCTGGCCACACTTCCATCGGAAGGTAGAAAACGTCTGCTGGGGTCCAATCTTCTTTTCTCCAATAGTTGCGCAGATCACTTTCTTGACAATATCTGGTTCGATTGTGTACCCATGCGCGAGCTTGCCTGTCATTTCTGGAGGAGGGGGAGGCGCGTATTGTAACGACCGTCGGGCTCGATGGGCTCGGATTTGGCATGGGCAGGGAACTTGAAGAGACGAAAACTCGGAGCCTGCCATCACTGATGAAAGTCAATGGGATCGTACGGCATAGATTGCAAGTGGTCTCTGACGTTTGTTGACGAGAGAAGGAAGATTCAAATTTTCGTGGTCGTCGTGGCAGTTGGAAGTTAAGCCGTGTTGTGCCATTCCAAAATTCAAACGCGTCGCGTCGATGCCGTCGATCATTCAGAGTCTCTATTTCTCATCTGAGTCATCTCCGAATTCTAGGAAAAGTCGGAAGAAATCCAAACGGTAATGACAGGAAACATATCGAACGATACCAAAACCCATTCATATTATTCTACCTCGCACCACTGGGGCTCAGAATCTGTCTCCAGAAACACTTTCAATCGTTCCAATTGTTCCTTGGGTAGCATCACTCTCGAATCGTCTGTAGCGACAGCGATAAAATAGTCACTGAGCGTCTCGTTGTCGTACTCTTCGATATCTCTGCGAAGCCAGAACTTTGGCCCATTTGGATCGGAAATGAAGGAGACTGCAGCTTCGCAGGCGAAACGGAAGGCGGAATATCTCTCTTGGAAAGTGGTTGTCTTTTCGTCTCCGAGCATCCTGCTAAAGTGCTTCCTGGTGACGGCAGGCTCCACTGTGTATCCAAACGCCAATCGGCCTGAGAGGTCAGAGGGAGGGGCAGGCGCGTACTGTCGTGCTTGTTGGGCTCCGAGTTGCATCTGACATGGACAAGGGACTTGAAAAGAGGTTAAGTCGGAGCCTGTCATCTCTGCTGACGATCAGTATCGTATGATAAGTGATAAAAGGCCTTAACTGACGGAGTATGGTTGATTGGTTGAGAGCAAGGCAATACGGAAGGTGGTGGTCGGTGTGGATGAACGCGACGCGTCGTGACTAACAGCTTGCTCACAGCGATGTGGTGCTTCTCGTACACACCTTTTGAGTCCGAAAGTCAAGTCAACGAATGCGCATTGCGAGACACGCTTTTCCCTATAAGATATATTTAAAAAAGCGGAGATACATCGAGCGAATTCTGCGTACAATTGTAAATCCCTTTCCTCTACCAAACCTCACACCACTCAGGTTCGGCCTCCGTCCTCAAGAGCCTCTTCAAACGCTCGATCCTCCGCTTTGAAGGTAATATTCTTGAGTCTTCAATCGTAAATTTGATAAAATGTCTTTTGAGCGTTGAATCATCCTAGTCCTTGATGTCTCTTTTGAGATGCCAAATGCATGTCCTCCGACCCCAACTTCAGGGGGACGACTCTCCGAACTGTCCCCCAGAATATGCATACCTTCTCCCTCCGGTTTCGTTTCCACAATCCCAACTTGCTTTCGAATGATCTCTTCGACTCGAACAGGATCGATCTTGTAGCCATACGCGAGTTTGCCCTTCATGTTCGGTGGAGGATCAGGTGCGACCTGTCTCTCCTGGTGGGCTCGAACCTGCACTGGCAAGGAACCAACCGACACGATGCATTTTGCTTCCAAGTCCACTTCGCCGTTAAGTTGCAGTATGCTAGCGAAAGGTTGTTCCGTATTAGAATCTGTAGACGCTTGTACAGTCGTCATAGAATACATTGCCATTATGAACTCAAAGGGGCGTCGTTAATTTTATCTTGACGAGTTCTAGAGTTTCAGTACCAGCACGAACAGCGTCATCTCGATTATCCCGACACCTATGACGATAGCAACAGCTATTCGACCCGCAGTGACGAAAGGTCTACCGAAGATACGTGCGTTCGATTGGCCTTTCGTTTGTATCGCCCGTGAATAGTCTTCGTCCGGATGATCCGCAAAGTCGTGCTTGTTGTGTTTCGCTCGAATCGTGGCAATGACGAGGAGAAAGGCGGCGAGCAAAGCGTACAGTAAGCCAACTACACGGGGAAAATATCATATTAGGGGTTAAGTGCAGAAGGTAACGATATGACCGTACTTTTATAGAACCTCCTGTCGAAGAGCTTGAGAAACAGGATAGAATACCCGAGGTTGCCCAGCGCCGTTCTGGCGTATGCACCACCAAATGTACGTTGGCGCGCTCGAATTTCCACGAGCTCGGTGATGTCTAGCGGAACGAACGAGTTCGCTCGATGGCCTCTGACATAGGGACCTTCGATTATATCATGAAAATTTATGACGACAGAGCGAAACTCACCGATACGTTGCTCGGTTTCGTGTCATTTCTGTTGCGAAAATACTCAGGCTTTGGCAAATGAACTGGAAGCTCCACTCAAATGATCTGAAATGGGGCTTTGTTTCCTACGAAAAGGTTTAGAGATGCATTTCGACGGTTGGTTATGTGCCTTCAGCCTACTTTGCCGCGAGGTCATGGTGGCGGAAAGTCAAAGAAGAATCATCCTGCCGAGAGATGGCGAAATCGGCGTGAGAGGTTCGGCACTTCAAACATACGCGACGGATTTTGCCGGGCCATGAAAATCGTTCTTGCTTTTTTTTCATCAGTTTCACGACGTCAGAGTATAATTTGAGCCGAGTAATTCAGCTGTCCTCTTGCTTATGCTCATTTCTATTTTCTTCTGTATCAACTCGGATTCAAAGAGTCTTACTACAGAATATGCTACTCTTTCGTCAGAATCAAGATCCCCTCCGATTCCAGATACCATAGAAAACCTTTTTCAGGTACTTCATATTGAATTTTATGAGATAATTCCTTTTACGAGAAAAAACCGTAGGCTTTGAGCTCTCTAACTTGTCTTCCAGAGACATCTGAAGACGCGAGGTTGGATGAAGCACACCCGGATCAGCGGAGACTGAATTTTGCTTATGCCGGACGATCGACTCAGGGACGGTCAGAGTGATGGTACGAAAACGTCTTTCTCCTTCTCCTTTCTCCTCGGCCTCGCCCTTCTCGATACCGATGAAACCTTGAAAGTTTTGATGCATTGAATCAATACCGAAGATACGAAAGCGTAAGGCCGAATACCGAAGTCAATGAAGGTGTGGGATACCATCTTCGAAGTCTGCGTCGAGGTTGAAACTCGTTTCTGCTCGTTGGGGGCGACGTGAACGAAAAATGAGCTCTTTCATGCGGAACTTGCTAAAGAATGACCAAAAAGCCGTCAAAGCCGTGTTACTCGTGATGCTCTACATCACAATTCTGCGTGCAATCGTTTGCATCGTTCAAACGACGCGAAGGTATGTGGTTACTGGTATCAATTCGCTGGCAAGTGTGGTGGAAGAGTCCGGAATCCTGCAAGTACATTTCCGAGATGATTTCCCTACACATTCAAAAGTGAGTCTTATCTTCATTGTGCAACGCGTCAAAATACAGCCGATCTCGACGCTCTCTGCATCAAGATGTATTCATCGCTTCGACACCGGCGCATCACGATGTGACGCCCAATTATCCATTCGCCGCCTGTATATGCAACTTTCGCCTATCCCCACTTGATAAGTGCCGACGAATAAAAGCGTCCTGGGCTTGGGATGCGGTAGTCCAAGTCCTTTGATCTGATTCTAACCTCAGCACACGAATTTCGGACTGTATTTTTTTTAGACACGATGCAAGACGAAGCCACTCCTGCAGTGCGATCTCGTCTGTTGCAAGGCGAGTAGAATGTATATCAACAGGCTCACATAATGATGTTTACAATTTTTTTCAGATGTCGAACCACGCTCCTTACTACTCCCAACAAAACGAAAAAGATTTTTCGGGCTCGCACTTGAGGTCGGGCTCGTGGTTGTAGGTGTGGGCTTGATGATCGCTCACCACCTCTTCTACACCTACCTCAACAATAAAAGCCTCGGTACAGCGACGGTCGAGCTTCCCCCTCTCTTACAAGACCAAAGGAATGTCAATTTTCTGGGAACGGCTATCGCTTCTGTCGCCCGCATCGTTCTATCCATGGTGGTCGGGAAAGCCTTCGTCCAACTCCTATGGGAGTCTCTACGCTCGCGAATTTATAAGATAGGTCAAATCGACTCTCTTATAAAGTGTGGCCAATCTCCGTTCAATCCTTCCGCCTTCCGAGCAGCGACTTCATCACTCTCTTTGTTTCTTATTTCCCTTGTTGCCGCCGCCATGTCACTCGTCGTCGTCTTTGCGCCTGGATCCCTGACAGTCATCACTGAGTCGCAGCGCACGACACCTTGTGTCGTGCCTTCCGTCCCGTCGATCAACGACCCGATATTCGACGACATCGGCAATAGGTTGGAGGACTCTACGATGGCTATCTATGCGTCAAACACCTTCTTCCCGCCCTTTCGTGTCGACCCAGCAGTTGCATGTGGGTCAGGTGCACCAACATGCTCCTACAACGTCTCATTCGTCGGCGTTTCATTCGATTGCACCGACGTCACGAGCACAACAAATTTGTCGACACTGCTTCAACCACAGGACCCCCCTTCTAACGCGCCATTTCTCATATGGAATTTCGATAGGCCAGATCTTGCTGATGCCACTTTTACGTTCCTCTCTCAGGACTTGGTCAAAGGCGAGACGCAGGCGACTAATTGCACAATATACAACGCGACATATGAAGTCGGAGTGCTGTTGGATGAGGTCGGGGCTTCGGTGAATGTCTGGAGTGTGGTCCCAAATGCAACCTTGGGAGACGGTGACACCTCCTTCATGAGCCTTTACTCGCATGCCGCCCTCGACTGGCTAGTTGGGGATGTGTTTGCAGGACCGAACGGCAACTTCAACGCCTCACAATCTGGTGATATTCGAGTACAGGACAATTCATTCTTCGTGATCACGACTGATGGGAACCACACTTGGGTCGGCAGCGTTGCGAATTTCCTCGAATCGTACATGCAAAACGTCTCTCTTAGCCTCCTTTCTGGGAACATCTACTACGGTATCAGTAACGACACCGCGACCAACCTCGAAAACCTAAACACGACCTGTGCTTATACGCTTGCGGTGTACAGTTACCGACCCACCCGTTTATTCATCACGTACGGGGCTGCTTTAGGCGCCGCTGCTGTGATTGGGATGTTGGGATGTTGGTTGATTTTGTGGAACGGAACGGAGAACGAGCCATTGTTCTCACAGGTTATTCGCATTTCGCTCAACGATGCGCTGTTCCGAATTTCTGAGAAGGTGGACGACGCAACTCCAGTCCGCCTTGGTCGCGATTCGTCTGACACTCCAGGAATACTACTACCCGTTGCCTCAATAAACGACCGCGTTGACTTGATGGACTCATATACGCTCCTCAATCCCAAGGAAGGCTTCGATGAAAGTGAGCGCCCTCACAATTCTCTATTCGATGTCTGACAGGTTATCAGTCCAAAGCTCCTCTAATTCAACGGTTTCAAAGCCTAATATGGCGCCGAATCTTCGCGGCAGAAAAGAGAGCTCGTTCGGCGAACTGAAAATGGCACTTCTTGTCATTCTCGCGTTGGTCTGCATGGGAGCTCATCACGCATTCAACCACTTTTTGGACGGGAAAACTCCGACTTCCTCGTTGAGCGCCTCGCAACCTTCGCAGTTTTTCAGAGATCAAGTCGTGGTGAGCGACGTCGGGCTTGCACTTGCATCTGTTGCCCAAGCGTCTCTCGTGGCGACCGTCGGGATTTCTGCCGTACAAATATTCTGGCGCACACTCCGTACTCGGGCGTTATCGATCTCCCAAATCAATGCTCTTACATCAGTCCAATCCAATCCCTTTTCCCTCTCGACATTCCATGCAATCCGAGCCTCGGTCGGCGTGCTAATGCTAGCGCTGCTCGGGTCTGCTTTGACGGTTGTTTCTATCTTCTCGTCGGCATCGCTGGAAGTCGCACCCGACTTTAGCCAATCGAAAGATTGCTCGGTTTTGACACCAACGAATTTGTCTGCGATATCATTCGATTCCAACGTTCCCGATTACACCGCCCAATTAAATACCGCTTTGACGTCTGGGACCTATCTCTCGCCCTTAAACCCATGCGAGCTATGGGAAGGAGCTCAGTGCAGCTACGATTTGGAATTCGTCGGACCAGGGCTCGATTGCCATGACGTAACGGCATCAAGCAACTCGACTGCATTTATTGACGCAGGCTCGTCGACCGGCCTCAAAATGGTCAACCAGTTCGGCGCAGTGACTTTGCCACAAACGGATGATCTGACGATGCATATATCCGTTCAGACGTACGACATCCCTCGCTCCATCTACCAGGCTGTGGACTGCACCGGCGTGCTTCGCTCATACTCGGCTTTAATTTCGTACAACTCCAGCTCAGCCATCACCGTTTCCAATTCACAAATTGTGTCGACAATCCAAGGGAACATCACGTCCGCATCGTTCACCTTCCCAGAGACATACGACTCTCAAATCATGGCCTTACTAGCGGGCCTTAACGTGTCAACGGCGTTCTCGGAGGTCGACCAGAATTCCGGCTCGTGGGATTTCGGCAGGACTTTCATGCAAGGCGCACTTGGAAACCTTGGAAATTTGCAGCTTGACGGTAATATCACTTGGAGGGACAACATGTCGCTTGCTTTGGAGGAGTTTGCTCAAAATGCGACGCTCAGCCTCCTTTCAGGGAAGATTATCGTGACCAATTCTGGAGTTCCGAAGGTTTTGGAGAGCACGACACAGACGTGCACTTATACCTTCATCGCGTACAGGTACACACCATACCGTCTATTCTTGACCTACGGTGCGGCGATATTTATCACGGCGATGTGCGCGATTTGGGGCTCCTTTGCCATTAGATTAAATGGCGGTGAGGAATCAATGGATTTTTCAAGCATTCTACGTGCCGTCTTGAACAAGAGGATGTACGACTCAAGGAGACTTCTGACTGTAGATACGGTAGTCAAAGCGAACGACTCTGCGGATGGTGAATTGGTACCATCGTTCTTGTAAAGTTCGTTTACAAGTCTTTCATGATTGTTGATAACTCGTTCTCAGTGTTCTGTAGCGATACTGACTCTTTCCTCTGTGAAATCTGTATTCTCGCATTCTCATACCGATGCCAGTACTGGTGGATCGAGTGAAATTGTTATCATCTCGCTCTCATTCATCCCCCGTACGAGCGGGAAAAGCCGAGAGGGCTACCGTGTGAACACGACACCAGAAATGGACACGCGTCGCGACGCGTCAGTTTGTCAGGCGCTGTCCATCTTCGCTCTTGCGCCCATCTTGCTCTCGACGCCGAACGACGTCAAACACGTTTTGCGCTACTGAAATGATACACAAAAAATGAAGTTTACGACGGATTTCCTTGCGTCAGACTCCGCGGAGGTATGCGATTGACAAGCTTGGTCAGCTGTGGATCACCGCCATTTCATTTTGCTGGCACAGATGGAGGACATTCTGCGCATGTCGAGGTCAGATGCCAGCACGCACGACGCAGGTGAAGCAAGCGGCTCGGGAACCAGCCATCAACCCAACTACAAAATGAGGCAGGAGCTGTCGGCGAGGGTGAGCTCTATCGAAGCGGAAATTCAGGGGGTCGATGAGGAGATCGAGAGGTTCAAAGCCCTTCGTGAAACCCTTGTGCGGGACAAAAATGAGGCTTTGAAACAGCTGAACTCTCTTCATGAGGACAGAGACAATATTAAAGCAAGAGCGGTAATGCGGTCGGTTTTGAAGGGAAGAACGACGGACTACACAAAGAGCGATTTCGAATGGACGGACGAACTCAAGCGAAGGATGAGGGAAGTTTTCAGTATTCCGTCATTCAGGCTTTGTCAAGAAGGGTGCGTCTTCCAATAACCTCTCATTAGTATTGGTTAACAGAGAAAATTTAAGTGTTTGTAATGCGAATATGGATGGGCGAGACATTGTTTGCGTCATGCCAACTGGTGCGTCCTTTTTCGCTTCTCCACAAGCCAGTAGCCTCATGCATCTCATTTAAGGTGGGGGTAAATCCCTGACATACCAGCTGCCCGCGCTCTTGAACCCCGGCTGCACACTTGTCATTTCGCCATTAATTTCTCTCATAACCGACCAGATTTTACATCTCCAAGAGTTCGGAGGTATGTTCCGCTGCGACGGAGTCAACGGACTTATCGAGCGCTAATTTATGCGAAGTCGAGGCCGTAATGCTCACCGGTGCTACATCTAAAGAGCAATCTCGCGAAACATTCGCGAGGTTGACTCGTTCCGCTGGAGTCAAATCGAGGGGAGGGGAAGTTGACCCCGATGCACGAGAAATCAAACTTTGCTATGTCACGGTATGTGAAAGGCGTCTCCCTACCCGTAGACTTCATAACTCATGAATTTCTAGCCAGAGAAGATCGCAAAAAGTAAGACGTTTACCTCGATGCTAGAGAAGGTTGCAAATGCGGGAAAACTCGGTAATCAAACTCCTTGTTCGAGCTAAACAACGTGTAACAGATTTGCCTTCAGCTAGGATTGTTATCGACGAGGCCCACTGTGTCTCTCAATTGGGTCATGATTTCAGGTGTGAATGTTGTGTTTGTTGGATTATCGTGATTGACTTTTCTTTTCGCTCAGACCCGATTACAAGAAGCTCTCGATATTGCGCCAATTGTTTCCTCGTGTTCCGATACTCGCCCTTTCTGCAACCTGCCCACCCAAGGTCTTGGATGACTTGTTGAAGATACTGGGCATGAAGAGTGTTGTAGAAGGTTCAGGTGAGATGCCAATGTGTTTTCAGTATTGACGTGCAGTTTACCCTTATTTTCTCGGCATGTAGATGCCTCCGCCAGCGGAACGGTCTACTTTTCGGCCCCTTTGTACCGAAGGAATCTGCATTACAGGGTCTTGGAAAAGCCGTCGTCCGCTAGCGCTGCCATCAATGTCATTTCGAATTTCATCCTGAGGGAACATCAGAACGAAAGTGGTATCGTGTACTGTCTTAGTAAGAAGGTAATGTGCTTCTAAAGAATTTGTATTTCTTATCGGTTGTCTGACAGGAATGGCGGGTTAGGACACTGAAACTGTCGCACAAGGCTTAAGCAAGGCAAGTGGTGGGAAGATACGAACCGGAGTTTATCATGCGGATGTCGGCGACGGTGCCAAAGAAAGCCTTCACAAACGCTGGCGAAATGGCGAGGTGAAGGTTGTTTGTGCAACCATTGGTGCGTTCTCGTGCGTTCACTTTCATCATGGCTCAATAATTTCTTTCCCTAGCCTTCGGTTTGGGTATAGACAAAGGCGACGTGCGATTTGTGGTGCATCATTCTGTGGGGTCAAATATTAAAGTAATTACTTCAATTTGCTCATAATTCGCCATAGATGTCGGTGAGTTATTGCGCATGGACGTCACTGCTCATGTTGACTGTTTGAGGAGAAATCCTTGGATGGATACTATCAAGTGCGTCTAGATGTTTGAATCATATTATGAAGGAATAACGCGACTCAACTCTTTTCTCATCAGGAATCAGGTCGAGCGGGTAGAGACGGCAAAAGCTCAGATTGTATCCTGTATTACAGACCTCAGGACGCCACGAGATTGAGCTCGCTCGTGGTTGGCGAACAGGAAGGGCAGAACAAATGTGTGTGTAAAATAAGCAGCGATTCTTCTCTCCGCTTAGTAGAACGTGCTAAACAGTTTTCAGTACGAGACATGCTCCGGTTCGCGCATGACCTGAAGGAGTGCAGAAAGCTGCACTTCGCCAAGTGAGTTAATCGGTTTGAACTACATTTTCTCACTTATTAAATATTCTCCTTCAGATATTTCTCTGCGTCTTCATCGCTCTCAATGTCTGCTTGGGCGACGTCAGAGGTTGACGGTGACGCTCGATGCCTTCACTGCGACAACTGCACTCGAAGGCCTGAATCTGTGTTCGAAAAGGATGTCACACTCGATGCCTGGCGAGTTTTAAAAATCGCGAACTCTATTCATGGTGAGAGTGGCAGGGTCACTTTAAGTATGTTGGCAGATCTGGTGCGAGGGGCAGGTGGTGGGGCGTTCGGCGCAGCTGGAGGAGGAAAACGAGGCAAAGGCAAGTCAAAGGAGAAAGTCAGCCTGGACCTGGACGAGCTTGCCGGCGGGAAAGTCTCCCTTGGAAAAGATGTAAGGTTTATTCCTTCCAGAAAATACATAAATATGTTGCTTAAAATTATATACATACAGGAAACAGAGACACTGCTGGTGCATCTACTTCTCGCTGACTATCTGAAAGAGTCCTTCAGTAGCACTGCATACACCATCAACGTGTATGTGCAACCTGGACCGAACGCCCTTCGCTTAAGTCGCTTCAGGCGTGAACAAGTGGAGGCAGGTCAGGGACCGCGGATATCAGTGACGTTTTTGAAGAAGGAAAAGAAACAAAGAAGGAAACGACAACGTGAAGATACAAGTTCTGGATCAGAGGTCGTGATGCCCAAACCAAAAGAGAAGAAACGAATGAAGGAAGTTGGATCAGAAAACGAAGAGAATGACGTTGACGACATGTACGAGGAGGATGATTCCATAGTGCCGGACGACATAGAAGACGAGGAGGAAGAAGTCGACGAACCAAAGCGAAAGACGAAGACGTTGCCATTCGCGCGTCACCCGTCGCCAGAGACTATACCAAGTTCCGACGCAGAGGAAGACGGATGGTCATTCGATCTCGGCTCATTGAGAGGGAAACGCGCAGGGCGGACTGTTGTGAGGGATCATGCACCTGTGAAGAACAAGAGCGGTGTAGGAGGAGATGTGATCGAGATCTCGGATTAGATTCGCGGTCTCGCTAATATAATAACTTGTCGCTGCCGCTGCGGGAGGAGACCAGCTTTCTTGAACAGGCGGCGGAGTGTAATTATTCGTCGATCGCTCCGATATGAGAGCTGAGGTAGAGAGCGCGGCTCTCTGGCCTTAAGCTACTGTTGCTTGAACCACCCGAGCTTGACGTGCTTGTCCTCTTCAGAGCCGGTCGAAGAGGGCCTTTCGGGATGAGACGATGGTGCATGTCAATTCGAATGCCCTCTTCGTTCATCCAGCCGACGCCAAAGTCGGGATATTCGTCCAAGTCAGGAGGGAATGGCTGCTCAGGAGCGCAGAAATGCCCTTCATTCGTCATGAGTTGATCACTGAAAATACAAGATTAATCAGCGCGAAGAATCGCATTGGACCGAAAAACTTACCCTCGCTTGTTAAACCATCCCTTTCGTCTTTTACTGAGCGGTATAGGGGACGGGCAGATGAGGTTTTCGGAGAAGCGCACAGAGCGAGACGGTTGGATCATCTCCGCTCCGTTGGTGATTATAATATTACTCGGAGGGGGGCAACCACGATGGTCCGCAAATGACCTGCCGGAATTGTCTGGAGACCTCTCGTGGTAATGCTTCGGTTCGGCGGGAGGACTGTGACGAAGGTGACCTCGTACGATATCCTCAGGACCATACGGAGAAGTTGGTGACGTCCTTTCGCGGTTCATCGACGACCCAGTAGAGCCACGGGATAAGGGAGGTCTGTCGACAGGATGCGTCATGGTAGGTACATGAACCGAAGCATTGCTTAGTCTCCGATGACGAGGCTGCTCATGCAGCATCGGAGGACTTTCTCGTAGCCGCTCTCGGTCCAGAGGAGGAGAAACATGCGTCCGGTCAACGGAAGGCGCATTACGGAGCGCAATAGTCGCCGGGACATGAGCTACTGGTACGGCAGAGCGTACCGACTCCGACCTCCCCAGAGCATTGTCTGGAGAGTACCGCTCCCGAATGGCTGGCGGAGGTGCGAAAGCCGCTCCGCTGAGCCTGCGCGCGCGTGGCCCGTCTAATCGTTGCTCATCGATCCTCGGAGGAGTGACCTCGCGCGCTGAAAGAGAAGAACCAGGTCGCGCAGAGGTCCTGTCTCTGGGACCCCCCAGATTCATTACCGCACTATCGGAGGAGTATCCATCGCGAGCTGAACCAGTGGGAAATCCTATTGCACTCTCAGGTACGGATCTCACAACACTGTCAGGCCGTGCGGAGGGAGGTGCGTCGATGACTGAGACTCTCCTTTCCTCGCGAAGAGTTGTCGTAGGGTTTCCAATAGAGGAGATCGGGCGAGCTTGCTAGAACCATAGATACGTGCCGATCAGCAATCGATAGTGAACATGGGTAAAAGAAACAAAAATTACGCACAGACAAATTACTGCGTGGTTGTCCTTGACCAGAAGGTGGTGGAGCGGCTTTGATCGCGCGCGGGGGAAAGTTTGATTGAGAAATCGTTGACGTAGAACTAGCCGTCGAAGAAGAAGCGAAAGAGTCTGACGACGCAGATGAATAGCTAGTCAGAGTGTCCGACCTAGCATCTTCGGAGCGCTCGTAGATGAAGGTATTCGGAACCTTCATATTTGCATAAATCTTGAACGTCGGGTTGTTCATCTCGCTTTTGAGAGCGTGAGCTGTGTGCTCAGCGACGAGATTTGCGGACAGCGTCGCATGAGGAGGCTTGGGGGCCGCAGGTGGAACCGGGTGAACCATCGAGTTTCGAACGCTGTTCTGAGCGTTCTGAAGTTGAGAAGGTCGGGATTTGTCATAAGAATACGACGTCGAAATGGTATATGCGAAAGTTTGGGAAGCGGCGGAGCCCAACGACTGAGCGTGAACCGTGACCGTCCTGGGCATCTGCGGCAAAAAATCCTGGAGACGGTAATTACGCAAAACATCCAGCGTAGACATGCAGTCGACGAACCTGTTGAGCCTTGATGTGCGCCTTTCTCCCGAGGTGCAGCGGGACACTTGGCCAGCTAAGCGTCGACAGCATCTCTGGTTTGGGTTTATGAGTTCATAGAGTTCACAGGGGGTTCCCTCCCGCCTTTAAAGGGTTCGAGAAGAGTACTCGTTGCAAAGAGCGTGTACGTCCCGCGCCACAGACATGAGCTCAAATCTGGAGCACATGAGGGTAAGGCCTCATTACCAACACGAGAAAAAAGCGAGGAAAGAAAAGGACACGTGTTGCCACTTTGGCTATTGGAAGGGAGGAAATTTTCGATTAACCTTTAGCTTCCGAAGCATAGGAAGTCCACTGAAATGACTTTCGAAGATCGTTGACGACGATGGACGTAGCTATAGCTTGATACCCCTGTAAGGAGGCCTTGTGTGGTAGTACGAGGCGGGCTTGGAATGAAATATTAATTTCGGAGCGGTGAACTAGGAGATCCATGGCTGCACTTGCGGCAGGTGCGTGCTGTAAAAACAATCATGATGGACCGCGTTCCGGTGGGTGACTGGTGAATTAAAGAAGTGGGGTAGAGTAGGTCGAGCGCCAGGATGAACGGGTGATGGCGATCATCGCTTTCGAGAGTACTAGCTCACTCGATCTACGAGTTCTGATCGTAGAATCGAGTGGGTGGGCGATTCACTAGGAAAGTAATGATTTCAGAAACTTATTGCTCTCTAGATGGAGAATGCGTACCTCCGAGTTTCCACCGGTACCACGATCGTTGGGATTGGCTCAACCATTTGAAAGTACCACCAAAACTGAAAGATCTTGGAGAAATCAAAATACTATACGATTGTGTCTTTAATCCAAAGTCAAGGATGCTTTTTCAATAACGAATTTTCACGTTACAAACTTTTCTCTGAGTCGAGAGTCGGGGAGGAAAACCAACGTCGGAGCGTCACGGCAATCGTGACCTCCAAAGGTAACGCGTGCACGGACCTCGTCACGGCGGTTTCTTCGCGAGGGCGAATTAGCACGAATGTAAACGACAATTCCGTCTTTCTTTCATGTTTGCACTGAGACGCGAATTAGTTTCTCCAAGCGGTGTTGAATATGCGACGAGCTTGAAGCTTATTCCTTCGACGATATTCAGAAGTCATCCAAGCAATGGAGATGCGCCTCAAGCCATCGCAAATCTAGTGGTCGCGAGATCGAACACCCTTCGCATTTATGAAATCCAGGAGGAAGATTCATTGGCGTTCGCATCTTCGTCTGGAAAGGATAATTGGCCGAAGGCAAAGAAGGACACTGAGGCGGTAGAAGGAGAAGCAGAGATTGAGGGCGAAGGATTTGTGAACTTGGGTCTCGTGAAGGTGACTATTACGTTCGTGTACGATTTGTGTCATTGTAACCATGATATTCTTATTCAATCATCTTCAACTCTGCCTCAGTCCGAATTTCGGTGATAGCTGACGAACTGTGTCGTCTTTTCAGTCAGCGCCAACAACCATAACTTCGAGTACAACTCTACGATTTTACCTCGTCCGTGAACACCGGCTACATGGGATTGTGACGGGTCTTGCAAGTGTGAAGCTTTCGACAAGCCTGGAGGACAATCTTGATAGGCTCCTGGTGTCTTTCAAGGATGCTAAAGTGTGTCTGATATTCCCAAATGTCTATGACAACCATGATGGACTTACATTTGTCCAGATCGCCCTGCTAGAATGGTCTTCAGAAGTCCACGACCTCATACCTGTCTCTATCCACACATATGAGCGCGCGCCGCAGATGGTAGGAGATTATGCTTCTAATATGGATCAATTTGCGCTCATAAATCTTTAGTCGAGCTTTGACCCAAAACAATACAGGTCTCAGCTTCGAGTTGACTCTAATTCTAGATGCGCCTCTTTGTTGTTGCCCAAAGACGCTCTTGCAATTCTCCCATTTCATCAAAGCCAATCTGATTTCGACCTGATGGATGTCGACCAAACAGCCACAAGGCAAGTTGTTGCATACACCGACTATCGCATATGTTAACGTGTGTCCAGAGAAATCCCTTATGAACCCAGCTTCCTCCTTGATCTGGCGAGTGAGGTCGATACCCGCATAAGAGACGTTGTGGACTATACCTTTCTTCCCGGATACATCAACCCCACAGTTGCTGTTCTATTCCAGAATCCTCAAACATGGGCAGGGTAAGGACACGGTTTAGGTTGTTCACCCATCTCTGACTCGTGATCTCAGCCGTCTGAAAGAACACCAAGACACTGCACATCTTTTCATTTTCACCTTGGATTTGGTGACACGAAAGTATCCGGTCATCACTGCAGTCGAAAATCTGCCTCATGATTCCATGTCCATCCATCCTTGCGATCCATCGTTGGGTGGTTTGATTGTTCTGACCCCCAATTCTATCATCTACGTAGACCAAGCCTCTCGGAAGACCGCCTTACCGGTGAATGGATGGGCCCAGCGTATTTCGGACATGGCGATGCAATCTCTTCACCCCGACGAGCTAGAACGAGATCTTTCTTTAGAAGGGGCTTCAGCGAGTTTTGTAGACGAGAAGACGTTCTTCATCGTCTTGAAAGATGGGACAGTCTATCCAGTGGAAATAATCATGGAAGGACGGCTTGTTTCCCGTCTGTCTATGGGTGCTGCATTAGCACAGACGACCATTCCGACAACAATGACGAGTGTCTCCGTGGACGATCGTCGATTCCTGTTCGTCGGGAGCACGGTCGGAGCTTCGGTACTACTTAAAGCTTTCAGGACGGAAGAAGAGATCCCAGAAGGTGAAAAGAAAGATGATGCACCCGCTGCGGTCGTCGACGCAGCGCCCACAATAGACTTCGACGATGAGGATGGTTCGTTCACTGGTTTTTTTTTTCGCTGAACACGAGAACTCATTCTCCGAACAGATATTTACGGTGACATTAAGACGTCACAATCTGGGCCAGGACAACTATCCAATGGCCAGTCTGGAGCCGTAGAGCGTCGTTCAGTACTGCACCTGTCTATGTGCGACTCTTTGCCGGCCCATGGCCCAGTATCTGACATGGCATTCGCGCTCACTCGAAATGGAGTACGCTCATTGTCTTCTGCTTCTGATCGCTTTTCTCTTTACTTACTTTTACTTAGGACAAGCCTATAGCGGAACTTATCACTGCAACAGGTTATGGACGGCTGGGTGGATTTACGCTCTTCCAAGTAAGACCAACTTATTCCCCTCCATTTCAAATAAACTAAATTATTTTTATACAGAAAGATCTTCCGACAAGGTTGAAGAAGAAAGTTCACGTAGTGGGCGGCGCCAGAGGTGTCTGGTCATTGCCGATTCGTCAAAGTACTCGTTCAGGTGGAGCTTCGAGTCGTCCTCATGCATCTGTGCAACAAGAGATGGATACGGTACTGGTGAGCACGGATGCAAATCCAAGCCCAGGTTTGACTCGAGTGAGCTATCCTCAATACGCCTCTTTTCCCTTCAGCCTGACGGATTTCTTTTCAGTTCGCCGCTCGGACTTCTCGCGGTGATTCTGTCTCAATTACCACGCGTCGAACAGAGACGACGATCAGCGCAGCGCCTTTTTTCCAAAGGACAGCTATTTTGCACGTCACTTCGGACATGATACGAGTTCTTGAGCCAGGTGACCAATCAAATTATTCATGTCTCATTTTTGGCTGATGATTTTTTTGGCTGTATAGACTGCAGCGAGAGACAATGCATCAAGGATATGGATGGCGTCATCAAGAGGCCCAAGATCAGATACTGTAACATATCTGATCCATTTGTACTGATCATTCGCGAAGACGAATCCTTGGGTCTATTCGTTGGTAATAGTGAAACTGGCCGAATACGTCGGAAAGATATGACGGCTATGGGAGAAAAGGTGGGTAATTAAGAACTCATTGAACGAATTGCTTGATTTTCGACTTTGATAGGTGTCCAGGTATTCGGCGGGTTGCTTCTTTATGGATCAGAGTGGTGTTCTCGAAGCCCAGTCAAATCCGTCCGCGGATGCTTCCGAGAAAGCTGAATCCGTGGCGAAATCAAAGACCTCTACGGCGTCTCTCGAAGCTACAGTGGACCCGCAGAGAGGTTCCCAATGGCTTATTTTATGCAGACCTCAAGGTGTTATCGAGGTACGATTATGGAGATCTGCATGTGAATATAATTCAGCTAACTAACTAATGCAGATATGGACCCTACCAAAACTTTCCATCGTGTTCTCGAGCTCGTTGATCACAGACCTACCGCCAATCATCTCTGATACCTTTGATCCCCCTGCGCTGTCGCTTCCGGACGAAACACCCAGAGCTGCGCAAGAACTCGACATAGACCAGATACAAATGGCTCCTCTTGGCGACACACACCCTCAACCCCATTTAATGGTGAAGTCAAATTGAATATTTTTCTGTGCGGACTCAAATTGACGTATTTCGTCTCAAAAATAGGTATTGTTACGTTGTGGCCAGTTCGCCGTCTATCAAGCAATCCCTGATGACAAAATGATATGGCCGGATTCGTCCTCCAGGTCGTCCTCTCTAAGCCTGAAATTTTCGAAGGTCATGTCCCGAGCGTTTGAGCCGCGGAAAGAGGTGACAGAGAAGTCGACTTTGTCAGAGCAACGACGCATACTTAGAACACTGGTGCCCTTCACCACATCTCCTAGTGCTGACTGCTCTATAAGTGGTGTCTTCTTCACGGGTGACCAGCCTTGCTGGATCTTCGCATCCTCGAAGGATGGTGTGAGGATACACACGTGCGGCTACGCAGTCGTGAGTTCTTTCACGAGTTGCTCAATCTGGGACTCCAAGGGAGATTTCTTCCTCTATACAGACGAGGTGCGAACTACTGTTCGTAACGAATGACGCGCGCAGCTAACTTTTCGTTAGGGACCTTGTCTGTTGGAATGGATGCCTGGAATCAATATCGGCACAAGCATGCCGTCCAAGTCGGTCACTACCGGAAAACACTACACGAACGTAACATTCAACGCTCCAACTGGACTCATTGTTGCGGCCTCTTCGCTACCAGGCAGATTTGGGTTGTACGATGAGGAAGGGAATTCTGCTTGGGAACGTGATGGTGCGTAATGCGCGTTTCGGCAATGGGTCAAGGGCAACTCATGAGGTGCAATGTGCTCGCAGCTGCCAACGTCAATTATCCATTCGCGGAGGCATCCAGTCTTGAGCTTTACACACCTGACTTTTCGTGTGTTGTTGACGGGTAAAGTGCTCATGCGTCGTTGGAGTCGGTATTGGCCCGCTGACTCCGACCTCACCTCTATAACAGATACGAGTTCATGCCGAATGAGTTTGTAAACGCGCTAGAGTGCATCCCACTTGAAACACAAAGCACCGAATCCGGAAGCAAAGAATACGTGGTGGTGGGCACGACTATCAATCGAGGAGAGGATCTCGCTGTTAAGGGCGCGGTGAGCAACTTACTCGCGTGGTCGAAATCACGAGGCTTATCACGATAATCCTCTTAGACATACATCTTCGAGATCGTCGAAGTGGTCGCGAATCCGGAGGATCCCCCAAGTTGCAATTTTAAACTTCGACTCCTTTGTCGCGATGACGCCAAAGGACCTGTTACAGCTGTCTGCGGGTTGAACGGGTATCTTGTATCGACTATGGGACAAAAGGTCGGGCGTCCGATATTATCATGATGTTCATGTGTATGGGGCTGAAACGTCCATCTAGTTGTTCGTCCGCGCGTTTGACCTCGATGAGAGACTTGTCGGCGTCGCCTTCCTTGATGTCGGCTTATACGTGACCTCTATACGAACTATTAAAAACCTTCTCCTCATTGGTGACGTAGCGAAGAGCGTGTGGTTCGTGGCATTCCAGGTACGTACCGCAAGCCACCTTTCATCATGTAGCTTTGAGCTGATTAATATCGTACAGGAGGACCCCTTCAAGCTCGTCATCATCGCGAAGGATGTACAACATCGTTGCGTCACTTCAGCTGACTTCTTGTTCTCCGCGGAGGGCCAATTTTATATCGCATTGGGTGATGAAGATGGGGTCTTGAGACTTCTAGAATATGAGCCGACAGGTGAGCAATTAAACGTTCCGAATGATTTGCTTGTGCGACGTTTCCTTCAATAGATCCCGAATCTAGAAACGGGCAGTTCTTGCTTTGTAGGAGCGAGTTCCATGGGCAAGTCGACTCCCGGTGCACGGCCCTAGTTGCGCGGAGGGTCAAGGGGGATGAAGGTAGTATCCCACAAGCAAAACTGATCAGTGGTGCATCGGACGGATCGATGTATTCGTTGACGCCTATTGATGAAATCACTCAAAAGCGACTGGAGCTGTTACAAGGTCAATTGACACGAAGTATACAGCATGTTGCCGGGTTGAACCCTAAGGCCTTCAGGTGGGTAGTCAATTTACGTCTGCTCGTAACTACTGAGTGATTGTAATTTAGGATGGTCCGAAATGACCTGGTGTCGAAGCCATTGTCGAAACTCATTTTGGACGGAAATTTGTTGTCGCACTTCCCCGAACTTTCCATTTCTCGACAGAAAGAAATTACACGACAGATTGGGACGGACAGAGCTGATGTGCTGAGGGACTGGGCATCCCTGAGCGGTCCTTGGTAGCATTACTCTGCAGCGTACATGTATTTTCATTTATTATTCGTATTTTTGGCTGCTTCCTCTCTCGCTCTCTGGTCTCTGATCGCTTCACCTTCCTTTCTCCATTCCCGGTTCTCGAAGGCATCAAACTCCTCACGGGCGTCTATCCAGCGTTCTTGGATATCTCGTACGTCGCTTCGAGGGCCTGATAATGGTCCTGCACTGGTGGAGAATAGAGCAAATTGATTCGGACGCTGGGAACGTCCAAGGCCTCGAGGGTCTATTGCTCCGGGAGGCGCACCCGAAGAGGCAGGGACATATATGTACCCTGTAGCGCGGTCGATGGCGCGAGTGAGATGCAGCATAGACTCCTTGTCTTCGACTGCAAGTGTCTCAAAGCCAACAAGGCTGAACTCTTCGATAAGGGTGCATATAGCCATGTTGAGTGCTGCGAATCGGGGAGAAGCGGCTGACAGAACGTTCTCAAGGTGGGATAGGTCCTGAACTTCGGTGTAGAAGTCGAGATTGAAGTCTGTGGAGTGACTTAGTCGAGAAGACGCTTTGATAATACAGAACACTCACCGAGCTCGCCATAGGAAGCTAGGAGGTCGATCTTAGAAAGCACATTGATGTGCGGAAGCTCGAGGTGCAGCATGGTGCGTAATGATAACAGGAGGACAGAGACGTATTTCGAAGCATCTGTTATGTAGTGGGCGTCGCATAAATGCACTGCTGCAAGCTAACGGTCAGTCAGCTGGCAGGTGTGATCGCGAATGCGTTCGTCAGTACGCACCCTGAAGCCGCTCTTCGTCAGTCTCTGGATGATTCGTTTGAGGCTGTCGTGGTTGGTGCTCAGTTCCACCTGGCCAGGAAGGTCAAATACAACATAGGCATCGTCTCCCAAAGCCTTTAGACCCTCTTCAAGCCAGTCGAAGTTTTCCTGGAGGTATTCCATGCAGTAAAGCATTGCACCGTTCGGCCCGAGTCCATGCTCTTGCATGACATCCTCGAGGGTTATCAAGGAGGAAATATCTAATGCACATGGATAGGGCAAAGCGTCGTTCGCTGGGTCCAAGTTCACGATGGAAATTGGTCTTTCAATCGCGGTGAAGAGTTGGTGTTTGCCATAGGCATATGTGGATTTCCCGCTACCCGGAGACCCAATTATGACTTCACCAAATGGCATTGTAAGTCATAATAGCCCTGAATAAAGCGATGAACATTATTCCAACATGCGAATCTTCATGAATACTGCATACTCACTTCGAACAACACGACGTTACAGAAGAGAAGACCCAAGAGAAGACCTGACTCAAAACGTTGAAGGAAGCAAAAGCTTGACAACGGAAGTCTGCTTTTAGAAGGTGGCTCCCATCCGCCAAAGCGCGTCACGGACACGTCGACCGTCAAATCTTGAACGTCTTCAACAACAACGGCCATGAAACTCAAAGAAATCCGTAGAACGGCTACGTTTGCCTGGTCGCCGACGGCGGAACCCTTGCTGGCCACGGGCACGGTCGCTGGAGCTCTCGATGAATCGTTCAGCAACGATAGCTTTCTCGAAATATGGGAGCCAGACTTCATGGACAAGTCCGAGTATGAACTCGGGGGGCAACAGAATGCACCAAAGGCAGTGGTGACGACAACATCCAGGTGCGAAAAAGTGCTCTCTCTGTCTCCATGACTGTATCTCACTATTTGTAAAGGTTCAACCGTCTTGCTTGGGGTTTTCCTGGCAATGGTAGAGCGAAAGGCATCATTGCCGCCGGGATGGAGAACGGTGAACTAGGGTTATGGGACCCGGAGAAAGTGCTCTCTACATCTGAGTACGTCGCGCATTCATATACTCTACTCGTCTGTTGTCTAACGAAGACGCCAGTCCTACTGAATCTCTCATACTGCGCAATACCACACATCAAGGTTCTGTTCGTGGGTTAGACTTCAATCCAATACAGTCCAATCTGTTGTCCTCTGGAGCCACGAATGGCGAGGTGCGACTGTGACATCCACCTACATATGCACACATTTCTAATGCAGAGCTAGATTTACATCTGGGATCTTAAAGACCCATCCAAACCGTACTCGCCCGGGACGCGTTCATCCAAGCTGGACGAAATCACTGCTCTCGCCTGGAATCGCCAAGTTCAGCATGTATTGGCATCTTCAAGTAGCACTGGATTCACTGTTGTCTGGGATTTACGCAACAAACGCGAGGTAGTTGCTCTCCAATACAATGGACAGAATCAAACCATCGTCGGAGGCGGAAGAGCTGGAATGAGTGACGTCGCGTGGCACCCTGACAATGTACGTTGCACTTTCCATCCAAAACAAACCCTTTTTCTGACCACACTTGTTAGGCTACTCGACTTGTAACTGCTTCAGATGATGACAACACTCCGGTTGTAATGCTGTGGGACTTGCGAAATGCGCATGCCCCGGTGAAGGTGCATACACTTGACACCTTTTTATTCATTCGAAATTTAATGGAATTTGTGTTAGTTGCTGTCTGGACATGACAAGGGTGTGCTTTCATTGTCTTGGTGTGCGCAGGATTCGGATCTGTTGTTGTCCTGCGGCAAAGATAATCGCGCTCTCTGCTGGAACCCCCAATCTGCTGAAATCATTGGAGAGGTGAGCACCTGAGCACGCGCTCATTCACGATAGTGGCTGATTTTAATATCATTTAGCTGCCATACTCCAATAATTGGGCTTTCCGCGTCCAGTGGTGTCCCAAAAATCCTGATTTGATTGCCACCGCTGATTACGACGGCACGATAGGCATTCATTCGCTGCAATCTACAAATGATTCCACAGATAGCCAACAACTCGCGCCTACGCCTAAGCCAGACGGCTCCGATGTGTTTGACACCCCTGGCTTTTCCCGCACGGCACAGACGACATTGTCCCTTAAACAGCCTCCGAAGTGGCTTCGCCGTCCGATCTCCAGCTCGTTTGGTTACGGAGGCAAATTGGTCTCTGTCTCTAATCTGCAGTCAGCTCAGGGAGCAAACCAGAGCAGTGTTGTCCACCTACGAAAGCTGGTGACGGAACCCACAATCGTAGAACGAGCCAAGAAGCTCAAACAAGCATCGGAAGGAGATGGTCTCGAGGAATTTGCGAAGGAGAAGGCTAATGTTACCTCCGGACACGCGGACGAGACGTGGAAAGCGCTTTCAACCCTATTTACGGCAAACTCAAGAGACGAACTTGTAACGCTTCTTGGCTTCTCGAAGGCAGAGAGCGCTACTCGGGTCTCCGAAGCCGTAGAGAAAATTAAGGCAAATGTCACACCAACTATTCCACCCCATGTCGACATTGAGTACATGGATAAGCCCCACGAGCCCATCGTGTCGTTTGCTGAACCTGAGCTCACACCGACCACTCCTGAGGCGGATCAAGAATTAACTCCCTCCGAACAGAGCACCAGTGTTGCATCGGATACCACTGGATCGACAAAGCCAGCAGACGGAGAGTCAACGACGACTGTTCCGAGCTTGTTCGATGATGAAATTGGAACGCCGCAACTCGATGCCGAGGCTGATTTCTTCAGCTCTATGGGGACCATCAGGAATGCGCTCCCCGAGCACAACCAAATTCCTCACCAGAACTATGCGCACGACTCGTCAGTGGCAGCGACGATTGGATCTCGGCCATCTTCTGCAGCCTCGGAGGCCATGAAGAGCAACACCTTCAAGATATATCCTTCTGATGAGTCAGACATTGATAGCCTCGTCACCAAGTCCCTTATTCTTGGAGACTTCGAGTCTGCAGTTGCGCTTTGCCTCTCCGCAGAACGCTATGCCGATGCCATTCTGCTGGCCGTGAAAGGCAGTCCCGAATTGCTCCAGCGTACTCAGAAGGCATACTTTGAGAAGCGCACCGTTAACCTTCCATATCTTCGCCTTTTCCAATCCATCGTCACCGAAGATCTCGACGATATTGTTCAGAATGCCGACTTGCATGATTGGCAAGAAATCTTTGTCGTGCTCTGCACCTTCGCCAAGCCGGACGAATTCTCCAACCTCGCTGAACAGCTGGGTCAGCGTCTGGAATTCCAAGCCGGATTGATGAAGAATATGGAGACGTCTGGCGCTGACGAACTCCGCAAGAACGCGACTTTAGCGTATCTTGCCTCGGGTCGCCTTGAGAAAGTCATTAACATTTGGATCGAGGAAATGTCTGAGGACGAGGCACTTCTTCTCGGCAACTTCGACGAGATGAGTAGTTCACGTTATTCCGCGCATGCACATGCTCTACAGACACTCATGGAGAAGGTCGCGATCTTCCGTGGTGCAACGAAATATGTCGATGGGGATTTGAAGGCATCGCAAGACAATTCTGCATTGAGGACATATAAGCTTTCTGGGCTGTACGAGCGCTACTTCGAATACGCAGATCTGCTTGCAGCGCAGGGTTTGCTCGACGAAGCGGTCTCATTCCTTGAGCTGATCCCTGCGAAATACGAGAGTGAAGGGAACTGTGACTTCGATTTCTCTGTTGCAAGGGAGCGGTTACTGCAGGCTGCGAAAGCACCTGTTGCATCTACTTCCCGAACTGCGGCTGCGACTTCGTCGTACGTGCCAGCGACCACATCAAACGCATACAACCAGCAATCGTATCCCTCGTACCCATCCCAGCAGCAGCTCTCTGCTACCGGTATGCCTGCTAGAACTATGAGCCCTGCTAAACAAGCTCCCTCTTATCCGGCTTATGGCACAAACGGTTCTGCTGTCCCGAGTCAGACGGTCAATACATACACCCCTCTCAATATGACTTCGGCTCCTCTCTCACAGCAGTATCAACCTGCTGCTCCCATGCAACCGTACGGTAATGCGCCGTCTTCTCTCCCCCCTCCACCTGGAAGGGCTCAACAGCAAGTTGTCGCACCGCCACCACCTCCTAAGAAGAAGGACGAAGGCGGATGGAACGACGCGCCAACGGTGATCAGAGATCGTCGCCCGCCATCCACCAATCCGGCAACAAGCAAGGCTCCGATTACTGCCCCATTCCCTGGCGCAACCTCGTCGCCCAGCTCAGGACCAGGATCGCCCGCGATGTATGGTCAATCTCAAGCACTTCCACCTCCTCCAAGGCCTGGCAGTGTGAACAGAAGTGTACCGCCCCCTCCTCCGCCTGGGCAAGTTCGGCCCCCACCTGGCGCTCAACATGGACCGCCCGGGCCCGGAAATTACCTACCGCCGCAGAGGACTTTCTCTCCGTCGCAACCTGGACAACATCCAGGGCCGCCAGGACCTCCCCCGCCGAGAGCACAAGCACAATTCGCGCCGCCGCCTCCCCAAAACAGAGCTTTGTCTCCGCCGACGAATATGGGTCCTCCACAATCCGGAGGTGGTCGTGGACCCGCACCTCCTCCACAACGAGGTCCAGGAATGCCACCTGCGGGAGGTCATCAATATACGCAACCACCGCCTGGTTGGGGACCCCCAGGCCGACAGCAACCAGGACCATTTCCTAGTGGCTCACCAGTTGCACGCCCGGGAAGCTTGGGTCCTCCAGGACAAGCATCAGCACCTTCCCCGGACGCTTACGCACCACCTCCCGGCAGTGGCCCTAGGCAGCCCCCGCCTCCGGGGATGTCTGCACTTGGGCTTCAGCAAAACAGTCCAATGGGTCCTCCTCCTTCCGGACCTCCCCCGTCGAATTCGCCTTCGGGTGGTGCAGCTCGTTCCCCTCCTGTGAAACAAGGGCCGCCCCCACCAAAATACCGTAAGCAGATTTATTTATTGCTCAAATTCAATTCGCCATTGACATCGTGATGTAGCACCAGGCGATCGATCGCATATTCCGGAGTCGTCGAGACGAACATATGAGGCATTACTGAATGAAATCAACCGTCTGAAACGATCTTCAGTGGTACGTTGATATTATCCTTTCTAAGTCTTTTGCATTAATGTTTTTGGTAGCCTGTTCCAAAGCGTTTCGTTGACGACATCGACCATCGTATGAATGCATTATTTGATGCAATGAATTGTGAAACTCTCTCCCCGATGGTGACCGAGAAACTAGGAGAACTATCCATGGGTACGGCATACAAGTTCAATCCGACTTTCTGTAGCTTACTTGGCTTCATTCACAGCTATCGAGTCTCGCAATCAGGGTCTTGCACTGAATATTCATTCAGACCTTCTTCAACAAAGTTCCGCGAGTTCGCTCCCTGAGGACAACATCGGTTCGTGGATGGCCGCGGTCAGGCAGCTCATCATGCGGCTGCATATCGACTAGACAAGAAGTAGAGCAAAATCTTGATCGATTCGCAGCGTATTTCAATAATCGCCTTGTTCTTTTACCACAAAGTTTTATGGAAGATAATTTGTTCATTCTTAGGATGCCGCGTACCCTGTTCTGCGCCAGCCGCAACGCCCATTAGCCATCGGTGTTCGAAACCTCCGTGCTGTTCATTTACTGTGTAAGTCCTCCCGTCATATGCTGAAACGTTTCCGGCCCGGGAACGCGTTGATTGTCGCCCCTTGTCCTCCTCGGAAGAGAATATGCAAAACTTCAAGCGTTGAAATCGGCTCCAGATGAAGGTGCAAATATGCGGTGGTAATGTAAAAGTTGATTGTCACAGGCACGATGTTTTTGCTGTGTCAAAGACATGTCGCTCCACGCTCCCCATTGTTTCGCCGTCGGCCAGTGTCAACTGCTATTTATTATGAGTTTAATCACGACAAATCGAACATGCCCATGGCTTCAGGTACCGCGAAGCTTGTGCTTGGGCACCGTGAGGTATTTACGAGGACTTTGATTTCCTTTCATCTCACCCAATGCTTCATCAGGCTTGCCAACAATGTCGACGAAGGAAAATGGTACGCATCAGACATTGCGTTCAAATATGACTTCACTTAATCTACTACACTGCCGTTTGCAAGAAATGGTGCGCCCTCCGCCATTCTGAAATCCAAGCACTCCGTTCTTATTTTGATCAAGCGACGGCGAACGTCCATGCTCCTCGTGTGTTAAGATCTATCGTTCACTTCGAAAGCGCACGTCCGCCCGTGTAGAAATCCCCCCTCTTCAATGCATCTACGACGAGATACCGGATTCGAAGGAGAGTGAACCTGAACCTCCGAAAGGAATAATCAAGCGCATGGAAAAGCGAATCGGTACGTATTCCATGCGTGAAGCAACCTGTGCAAGCTATCTCACTGTGAATATATCTTATAGAAGAGCTTGAAGGATTAATTCGAGATTTGGACATCCCCGAAAGTAACCAAATGATCCTTTCGCAAAACTCCAGCGCCTATGAAAGATCTGTCGGCGCCAATGCAGGGCCTTCTGAATGGTTAGACAATCTACCGGAAAGAAAGTCATTGCGTGCTTTGTTCGAATTCCTTTCTACATCCGGAGTGTAGCAGCTACTGAAGAGCGTTCATAGAGTGCAGATATTCTTCAAAAATCACCCTCATCCTCGTCGGATGTTTCATCAACGGACCTTTCTTGAAGCACTCGACTTACCGATAGATCATCCGGACTTTCCTCAACCCGCAATACTACACTCTATTTGTGCTATAGTCGGCATGATGACGGACGAAGTTCCCCCTCCGCCTCGTCCGAATTTCGCGGAAAGGCCAGATGGTGTGCATCGTTTTGTTTCATCCATATTTTTGAAGAAGCTCATATAGCACCTTACGGATCAGATGTTTTGTTTCCGAGGAACTACCAACGTCGAAATGACCTTCCAGACTCCTTCTGTGAGCTCCATGCACAGCTGGCCACCGCCGAGATCGACAAGTGTGAGGAAGATGAAAAGCACTACTTGGACTGCTTGCGGGGTATCCTCTTTTTACCTCGACTTCACGGCACTATTACTCACTGTCAAGGCTTTGCTTTTCTCAACCTTTTAGCTCTGACGATTTTGACTTGTCACTATCATAGTTATGCGAAGTAAGTACAGCATCACCTTTTCTCGTAATTCAGAGCTCACAATTTAGCAAATTAATTTCAGATTGTACGACGTACGTTGCGGTTATACCCCAGAAGCATCTGCCACTTACAAGAATTAGACCTATCTAATTTCAGGTCGAGCGGCTCGATTGTCTTCTCTCCTTGGACTCAATCAATACTTTGATCCTGGATTCAATTATCGATCAGTCGAATCTGTTACTCTCGAAGAATCACGGCGAAATTCCTTCTGGTTAATGTACGCGCAAGAAAGGTTATTTGTGACCGGAAGTGCGTGGCCAATGTGCATAGACGACGACGATATCGTGCAATTGCTACCCCTGCCATTGGACTACTTCAATCAGGGGGTATGTCACCTACATCTCATCCTAATTTTGAAGTCTAATTTGAACATCTGGCTTTCAGATTTCGGTCTGTCTAGAAAAGCGACAATGGAGCACGAGCCCCAACATCCTTTTTCATCACCCACCTGAACTCACAGATCCATTCGTTCTCTACATCAAATCATCGATACTTGTTTCAAAGGTCAAGAGGTTCCAGAGTAGACAGCATACACTCACGTTTAGGGAGAGTAATGGAGCATTGACCGAGTCGATCGACGACTTGCGACAGACAAAAGAGTTTCAAGAAGTCGACGCACTCACAGAGTTGTTCGTATCTAAATTCCCAAAAGAATATACGTTCAACTGGAATGGGGATGCTACGGAAGTGCATCTGTTCCTTGCGGTCCTAGCCCCTTATTTGTTCGTATACTAGTATCTCCGTTTAATGATTTGAATTCTGATCTTCTTGACATAGAGCATCAATCCACCTACATTTACCCCACGCCAACGCATCGTCTTCGGATTGTCCGTCAGCTAGAAGAATTCTTGGAGCTGCGAATACAGCTGTGAGCCATATCCGAGCTGCATGGGCGTCGTCTGCTAGGATGCTCATGATGAACGCAACTTTCGCAATGGTCAGTCAGTTTAGTTTTTCACATTCTCCATAAGTAATTGCCTGGAAAGCTGATTACAATTATCAGTATTCTCTTTTCATGTGCGGAAAGGTTATGCTTACCTTCCTTCATGCCGAGGGTCGAAGGCACATGCGTCTGGCGGACAACGAAATTGAAAGAAAATGCGAGGAGAATATTGCCTTCATAACGTGCGTCCGGGTAATCTGTCAGTCTGGATCAACTATCTATTAACTTCAAATCCAAACAAAAGACTTGCCTTGGGTCAAGTTGGGGATCGTTCACCGCTAGCCCGTCAGTGAACACATTCAACATTGCACAATTGAGGCGCCAGTACGTTGACGCAGAATCTCGCAGGTCGTTATGCAAAAGTACTTCAGGATCAGATGGAGACGATAGTTAGCTCTCTTTTCAAATAAATATTTCGATACTTCTTGCGTTGTGGATGGATGCTTGTTTTTTCAAAGAAGTTGACGTTTGACCGTTGACTGACAAAAACCTAATGCACCAAAACTGGTAATTTGACGTAAGCCACTACTGACTAATCGAAATTTCGCGTCCGTCAACGTCGAGTCGTCTTCGATCCAGTCAACTTGAGCGCGAGCACCCCCTTTCCCTCCAACCACCATGCCTCCCGGAAAGCCAGATCTTTCTGGGTACAACTATGGAGCCATCTCGTCTCTCGTGCTCACGGCAGACAGAAATGCTCTTCCTCGACGTGACAAGGAACCCGATGGTGCACCGGAGTCTCTTGTTGGGAGGATCGACCCTAAGGACATGGGCTCCCGAGTGCAGCGGCAGGTCCCAAAGGATCTCGACAAGAAGAAAAAGAAGGCTACGGAGTTGAAGGATGCTACGGAGAAGCCAGGGAAGAGAAGGGCAGCGGAGTCAGCCTTTGGTTACTCAGACATTATCGAGGCGACGCAGGACCTCGAAGGCTTGACGTACAGACCGAGCACAGCAGAAACACGCGAGGTTTACGAGCTCATTCTTTCAACGGTCCACCAGGCCATCGGAGACCAAGCAAGTGATATCGTTCGGAGCGCTGCTGACGTCGTTCTCGAGTCGTTGAAGGACGAGTCGCTGAAAGACTTCGACAAGAAGAAGCAGATTGAGGGTGTCCTTGGAAATGTCTCTTCAGAGACGTTCTCTCAGCTGGTCAACTTGTCGAAAAAAATCACGGACTACGCTGCCGACGACGATGCTGCTGAGGATCCAGATGCAGAAAGAAATGAGAGGGACATCGACCAGGACGGTGTCGCCGTCGTGTTCGACGAGGAGCAGGATGAGCAGGATGAGGAAGAGGAAGAGGAGGGTTACGAAATTCGTGAGGATTCGGATGACGAGGAGGGCGGCGAGGAAGTGGAGGAGACCAAGCCTGAGGATGACGACGACGACGAACTTGTCTTCAGTGCTGGAGGCTCGAACACGAAAACAGCTCGAACGCAGGTCGACGAAGATGTCGTTCCCCCTCACGAAATCGACGGTTTCTGGGTGCAGCGTCAAGTCGGGGAGGTTTTCAAGGATCCAGTTACGGCAACAGAGAAGGCGACGGAAGCCCTCACCATCCTCGGCTCAGAGTCGAGCGCCCGCGACTGCGAAAACCAACTAATGGAACTCTTCGACTTCCAGTCACACTCGCTCGTCACTAAATTCCTTAAGAACCGAGACGTCATCGTCTGGTGCACGAAGCTCGTACGTAGCGACGCCGACGAGCGCGTTAATGTTGAGGTCGCGATGAGGGAGAAGGGAGTGGGTTGGATACTGCGGCAGCTTGGAGGTGACCGTAAGGCCAGCGCTCGGGCGGACGGTGAAGCTATGGATGTAGACGAATCATCGCGCGTACCGGACGTCCCCAAGACAGGGACTGTCGCTCCAGGCTCGACTGTTCAACCAAAGCGCATTCTCGATCTCGAAGGTATGGCGTTTAGCCAGGGAGGGCATTTGATGTCAAACAAGAAATGCAAGCTCCCGGAAGGTTCGTTCAAGCGCTCGAAGAAGGGCTACGAGGAGATCCACGTCCCAGCTCCCAAAAAGGCGTCGAAGGAGGACCCACTCATGCCTATCACAGAGCTTCCAGAATGGGCTCAACAGGCATTCACGGGCGTCAAGCAGTTGAATAGAGTGCAAAGCAAGCTGTTCCCTGTCGCGTTTGGCGACGACGATCCCTTGCTTCTTTGTGCGCCGACCGGTGCTGGAAAGGTGCGCATCTCGACTTTGAATACTATTGACATGCATATACTAAAGATTGCTCCATGTTTAGACAAATGTCGCCATGTTAACGATCCTTAGAGAGCTCTCGAAGGTTCGTGACGAGAGGACGGGCACCTTCGACTTGGACGCCTTCAAGATTGTCTACATTGCTCCGATGAAAGCCCTTGTTCAAGAAATGGTTGGAAATTTCAGCTCCCGCCTGAAGGACAAATTCGGAGTCGTAGTCAACGAACTGACAGGTGACAAACAATTGACGAAGCAGCAGATCGCAGAGACACAAATTATTGTCACCACGCCGGAGAAGTGGGATGTCATCACTCGAAAGAGTACTGATACGAGCTATACGAATCTCGTACGTCTCATTATCATTGACGAGATCCATCTTCTTCACGATGAACGAGGCCCCGTCCTGGAAAGTATCATTGCTCGAACCATTCGTCGCATGGAGCAAACGAATGACTACGTTCGTCTCGTCGGTCTTTCTGCTACGCTTCCCAACTACCAGGACGTCGCAACGTTTCTTCGGGTAGACGAAAAGAAGGGACTGTTCTACTTCGATGCGTCATATCGTCCTTGCGGTCTCCAACAACAGTTCATTGGTGTCACTGAGAAGAAAGCTATCAAGAGGTATCAGGTCATGAACGAGGTTTGCTACGAAAAGCTCCTCGATCAAGTCAGTAAGCCCGAGAAAGACCAGACAATAGTTTTCGTCCACTCGCGGAAGGAAACAGCGAAGACGGCGAGGTTCGTTCGGGACTTAGCGATCGAGAAGGAGACAATAACGCAGTTCGTAAAGCCGGAAGGTGGCGTGCGCGCTATACTGGAGGAACAAGCCCAGACGGCCAGCGACCCGACTCTACGAGATCTTCTACCATTCGGCTTCGCTATCCATCACGCTGGAATGACGAGGGAGGATCGTAATTTGGTTGAGGATCTCTTCAATTTTAAGGCGATTCAGGTTCTAGTCAGTACTGCGACACTCGCTTGGGGTGTTAACCTACCTGCGCATACGGTCATCATTAAAGGCACTCAGATATACAATCCGGAGAAGGGCCGATGGGTTGAGTTGTCGTCACAGGATGTCCTCCAGATGCTGGGTCGTGCAGGTCGCCCTCAGTACGATACGTTCGGTGAAGGCATCATCATCACGAACCATTCGGAACTCCAGTACTACTTGAGTCTTCTGAACCAGCAGCTTCCTATCGAGTCGCAATTCGTATCAAAGCTGGCGGACAACTTGAACGCCGAAATTGTCCTAGGTACAATCAGAAATCGGGACGAAGCTGTCCAATGGCTTGGGTACACGTACCTGTAAGTATCAATGACCAATTCCGAAGCATTGTCTCACAACATTTGTTCTAGGTACGTTCGTATGCTGAAGTCACCAGCGTTGTACAGCGTTGGAGCGGACTACCTCGAGGATGACCCGACTCTCGTACAAAAACGAGCAGACATCGTCCACTCTGCGGCGGCCCTGCTTGAGAAGTGCAACCTGGTCAAATACGAACGACAGTCTGGGAAGTTCACCTCAACTGAGCTTGGCCGGATTGCGTCACACTTCTACATCACTTACAACTCTATGGCGACGTACAACCAGCACTTGCGACCGACAATGTCCATCTTGGAGTTGTTCAGGGTGTTCGCACTTTCAAATGAGTTCAAATTGATTCCTGTGCGTACTTGTAATATGATCATCTAAATTTTGTTTTCTAACCATTTTTCTTCTTGAAATTTCACAGGTTCGGCAAGACGTACGCGAATCGTATGCTATAGGTGTGCGCGTCGCTGACTTCTTTCTTTTTTCAGGAAAAATTGGAGCTCGGAAAGTTGATCGAACGGGTGCCGATTCCAGTGAAGGAAAGCGTGGAAGAGCCTGCTGCAAAGATCAACGTACTTTTACAGGCCTACATATCTCAACTCAAGTTGGAGGGTATGTTGGTAGAAATCGGCTGTCCTGCATTATCTAACTGTATTCATAGGATTTGCGCTCGTCGCAGACATGGTTTTCGTTCAACAGTCCGCGGGACGGTACGTTAGTTCACTCTTACTATTCTTTCGAGATATTAAGGGGAGTGATATAGAATTCTCCGAGCCATGTTCGAGATCTGCTTGAAGCGCGGATGGGCGGTGCCTGCTCGAGCTGCTCTCGACTTGTGTAAAATGGCTGAAAAACGGATGTGGGGATCGATGACTGCATTGCGTCAGTTCAAAGGTGTACCAGCGGACGTCCTGCGTAAAGCAGAGGGCAAGCAATTCGTAAGTTCTTTTTACGTTATCTTGATTCTACTGACTGAGGTTTATTGTTGAATAGCCCTGGTACCGTTATTTCGATTTGGTAAGTGTAGTATAATCTTCGTACGATTGTCTACTTAATCTGCACTGATTCAGACGCCGCCCGAGCTCGGAGAACTCATCGGAATTCAAAACGCTGGGAAACTTGTCCATCGCTTAGTTCACAGCTTCCCTCGACTTCAGTCAGTCATGCTTGTATTATATCATTTAAGACAAAGACTGATATTTTTCTAGCCTTCAAGCCCAGGTTCAACCGATAACAAGGTCTTTGCTTAGGATCGACTTGACGATCACACCCGACTTCAGATGGGATGAGCGCATTCACGGCGCCGCAGAATCCTTCATCATTATGGTCGAAGATGTTGATGGCGAAATCATACTGTTCCACGACAGTTTCGTTCTTCGACAACGTTACGCTGAAGACGAGCATAACGTGACAATAACCGTCCCAATGTTCGAGCCCGTGCCCCCCAACTACTACGTTTCCGTTGTTTCGGAGCGTTGGCTTCATTCAGAGACGAAGCTACCTATTTCCTTCAAGCATCTCATATTACCCGCCAAATTCCCGCCTCCTACGCCCCTTCTCAACCTTCAAGCTCTTCCTCTCACCGCGCTCCACAACCCCGAATTTGAGAAGATATATTCGTCGTCCATTCAATCCTTCAACAAGATCCAGACGCAAGTGTTCCAAGCGCTCTATACAACAGACGATAATGTATTTGTCGGTGCACCTCCTGGAAGTGGCAAAACCATCTGCGCGGAGTTCGCTCTGTTGCGACTCTGGAGCAAACGCGATTCTCCGCGCGCGATCTGTATCGAACCATATCAAGAAATGGTCGACCAACGCGTCGCTGAGTGGAAGAAGAAGTTCGGGGATATTCAAGGTGGGAAGGAGGTCGTCGGACTTTCTGGTGAAACAACATCAGATCTCCGTCTTTTGGATAAGGGTGACTTGATCGTTTGCACCCCGACGCAGGTGAGCGGGTTCCTTCCTCGCTAAATGCTTTTTATTCATTATTTCTTAGTGGGACGTCATTTCGCGGAGATGGAAGCAGAGGAAGCTCGTTCAGAACATTGGGCTTATCATTGCTGACGAAATCCAATTGGTTGGTGGGGAGATAGGTCCAACATACGAGGTTATCATTTCAAGGACTCGGTATGTGTCGGCGCAGACAGAAATCAAGACGAGGATTGTTGCGTGCGGCGTGTCGCTCGCTAACGCAAGAGACCTCGGTGAATGGATGGGTGTACCCAGCCAAGCCATATTCAACTTCCCTCCGAGGTTCGTACCTCCGACCCAGACTGGTGATTTCTTACTGACCTGATTAACAGTGCTCGACCTCTCGACATGGACATCCATTTACAAAGCTTCTCGATTCCCCATTTCCCCTCGTTAATGCTTGCTATGTCGAAACCCACATACCTCGCGATTACCGAGTATTCGTCCACAAAACCCGTGATTGTTTTTGTCGCATCAAGGAAACAATGTGCCATGACAGCGACAGACCTTCAACTCCATTGTCTCGCCGACGGAAATGAGAACAGGTTCTTGAATGTTGAGGAGTCCGAGTTGGATCGCCATTTGGAACGTGTAACAGACAAAAACGTGGTTGAAAGCCTGAAGCATGGAATCGGCATCTACCACGAAGCTCTTAACAAACAAGACAAAATCATTGTCGAGCGTCTCTTCAACGCGGGTGCGATCCAGGTCCTGATTGCGTCAAGAGTGAGTGTGATGATTACACATTACCCGACTATTACTCATTAATCTTTATTCAGGATGTTGCTTGGAGCTTACCTGTGGCTAGCTACATGGTGATCATCATGGGTGTTCAATATTACGAAGGCAGAGAACACCGATATGTCGACTATCCCGTAAGAGATGTGCTGAAGATGATGGGGAAAGCATGTCGTCCAACAGAAGACGATCGTAGTCGATGCGTGTTAATGTGCCAACAAACTCGAAAGGATTTCTATAAGAAATTCCTTGGCGAAGGCCTTCCGATCGAGTCTCACCTTTCGACATCGCTGCATGACTACTTCCTGGCCGAGATCGCGGTGAAGACGATCGAGAGTAAGCAGGATGCTATGGTCAGTCTTATTAGTATCGCCATCAATTCGTACATGTTCTCAAAGAATTTGCAACTAGGATATACTTACCTGGACTTATTTCTACCGTCGGATGGCCCAGAATCCGAATTACTACAACCTGAGTGGGATCAGTCAGCAGCATCTCTCCGACCATCTCTCCGAGTTGGTGGAGAATACCTGTTCTGATCTCGTCGACTCCAAGTGCATTGCAATCGGTGCGCGATGCCTGCCACGTTAACCGTGTTGTTAACTTTGATTTACTTTTTTTCTACAGAGGACGACGAAATGGATATCCAGGCACTCAACCTTGGCATGATCGCGGCATACTACAACATTTCCTGTAAGTGACTCTACTTGCAGTTTCCATTCGTTTCCGTATTGATCTAGTTCAACACTTCAGATATGACCGTCGAGGTGTATACTTTGTCTCTGAAAGAGCGGACGAAGTTAAAAGGCCTTCTCGACGTCATTTCATCGTCTGCCGAGTTCGAATCAATACCGATTCGGCGACACGAAGACGTGTTGTTACGCCGTATCTATGATCGCGTTCCTGTCAAGATCGACGATCCGAAATTCGAAGCCCCGCACTTCAAGACATTCGTCCTGCTTCAGGCTCACTTCTCGAGGTTACAACTACCTCCCGACTTGGCCGCGGACCAAGTGCTTATATTAGAGAAGGTTTTGAATCTGTTGTCGGCCTGCGTAGACGTCCTTTCGAGCAATGCCTGGCTTAACGCGCTTGGGGCGATGGACTTGAGCCAAATGTGCGTTCAGGCAATGTGGGAGACAGATTCGCCATTGAAGCAAATCCCGCACTTCGAGCCAGACGTGAGTCGATTCAATATTCACAGTTCTGAGAAAGCAAGGCATTGACTATATACAGGTTATCAAACGTTGTCAAGATGCCGGGGTCGAGTCCGTGTACGACGTCATGGATATGGAGGACGACCAAAGATCCAAACTGCTACAGATGGACAATCGACAGATGTGGGTTTCCGATATTTCCTATCTATACAACTATATACTGACGATATCCAAAAAGGCGTGACGTCGCTTCTTTTGTCAACTCCTACCCGACACTCGAAGTCGAGCACGAGCTCGTGAAGGGTGAATACACCGCGGGTTCCCCCATCTACCTCCAGGTCGACTTGAGCAGGGACGCCGACGAGGATGCAGAAGACGACGATCAACGGGTCGTAGCGCCCTTCTATCCGGTCCGGAAGATGGTGAATTGGTGGCTGGTGGTCGGCGAGCAAGACACACGACAACTCCTATCCATCAAGAAGGTGACAGTGAAAAAGAACATGCGGGTGAAGCTTGACTTCACGCTACCGAAGGGCGCGCACAAGCTGAAGTTGTACGTCATCTGCGACTCGTATATGGGTGCCGACCACGCCATCGACTTGGACCCTATCGAGGTTGCGGAAGGGGAGGACAGTGACGAGGACGATGATAGTGATGAGGAGATGGAGGAGTAGTAAAAAACTTGATGGCTATGTTTTCCGTTGATATTTATCTGCTTTTTGTTGTATTTTTGTAGCAATTACTTTCATGTTTCATACTGAGGCAAGCTCTGACGCTTCGGCGTTGTCGACTGGTATTTCGGTTGGAACGATCATCATCTGAGACGTATCCAAATCTCCCGACTTGTGATCCTGCATATGTTTTCGAAGTTGTACCAAGAGTTCGACCTTGGCTGCTTTCTGGTGAATACAGAAAAATGAGCAGGGGACCTCCAGATCAAGCAAGGAATATTACCGGAGGATTTGTTGCGGCTCCAGAAGTACTGGGAATAACGAAAAAGAGCGTTTCTGAAACACTTTTCGACGAGGAGGTCTCTTCTGAATGCAATATCTTATACTGAAGGAAACCGGTATTCTTCTTCGCGGACTTGGGGCCGACGTCCAAGCCAAGTCGTGCCTTGAGCTTCCTCTCTACGATTTGACCTATTTCCATTCCGACAAAACAAACGGAACGGGGACGATACGTAGTTATTTTTGACAGCAGGCCGGAGACGCCATCCACCATTTCATGTTTCGCTAATTCATGCGCCTGCGTTGCTTTGTCTCAGAAATATTGAGCGGAAAACAAAGAGAAATTCGAACCATCGAAGTGGGTCTTTCAACAAGATCAGTCTGTATGTAACGACTAATGAGTGATACATAGCTATAGAAAAAAATCGAATTACCAGTCCGACGTTGTAAGAGCCTGGAAGGGTGTGTTCTTCCGATGGATCAAGTCTCCTATCGGTCCAACCTTATGAATGCGTCACTAGTTAATACGAAACAAATGAATCATTCATTCATACCAGATTCATGTAAGATTTTCCAAAATTGATTTGACGGGTGAGCGAAATGAAATCCCACTTCAGCTGAGCGTTTGCCTGGACTTATTGATGGAAGTAATTATGAGGAGAGTGTACGTGGAGTGTGAACGAAGCAAAACGAACTTTATTCCACAGAAAAGGACTATAGAGGTATTTTGGCTCACGTTAAATGGAGCGCTCAAATCAAAAGGTCTACCACTCACCGTCTAATTCCTCTGCAAGTCGATCTGTTAGTCCGTCGAGGTGAGCGTACATCTCAGGAGGTGAGTAACCCTTCTTCTTCTTCGAAGGAGACGGCAATTTCTCTGACTCTTCCTTATCTTCTTCTTTCGTATCTAAGAGCAGCTCCGCGTTCTTTCGCTTCTTTGATGGGCTTTTGGTAGGGGAAGGACTTGGAGTCGAATTGTCTTCATCCTTGACTTTCGTCTGTAAACGAGAGGAGCGACGAGATGAACTCGGGGTTGAAGGGGGAGTTACAAACGCGAGCTTGGATAATTTATCCCTCAGAGCTTTCGTAGGGGATTTACCCGGTTCCTCTTCTGCGCTCATCCTTTTATTTCTTCCTCGCGTAGTTGACAAGGTGATGGTGGAAAGAGTGAGACGTTTTCCCGGATTTTGCCGAACAAGATCGACAGTCTTGTCTCAAAAAGGCGAAGTCAGCAACGCAGCAAGTGAGCAAGCGCGTCCACGTTCAAGTCGCGTCGACGGTCGTGGTTCGCGGCACGCTCCTTCTCTTCCACCTTCTCCCACCTTCTCCCTTCCCTCGATGCGCCGCCGCATTCATGACAGACGATGAGCGAGACGAGAACGACGAGGCACGCTTGAAGGAGACGAAAGAGCTCGTGCGGTCGGTGTTGAAGGATGTGCACGAGGAGTACTTCGATTGGGAGCAGGAGTACTGCACGGCGGCGATCGCTGAGCTGACGGTGGTCGACGAGGAGGACGTATCGGACGAGGACGAGAGCAGCAGTATCCCTCTTGCGCGCGTCGAATCTTACGTCGTTTCCTGGGAGGGTGTTCTCAATTCGATGGACCCGCAGAACGTGTACGTCTACCCTCACAGTCGCACGACGGACGATTCAGGGGACGAAGGTATCTCGCCCACGTACACGATGTCGACAGAGACGCGCTGCATTTTGCGAGCCTCCGCTTTGGATCCCTGCTCCGCATACGAGTTCTGCGTTACTTCAAGCCGAAACCTGCACATCGGAGACGATTCAAGTACCCTCAACTTCAATCCGTTCGCGGAGGTCCCACTCAAGGATTTCGAAGAATATGCGCAGTTGCACAAGAACTTCGCTTGGCAGCTGAAACGCACCGACACGGACCGTGAGCGAATCTTAGTCCTGAATCGAAATGCAATCTTACGGTGGAATAGAGGAAAATATCATTCTTGAAGCTACCTACAGATTAATCAGGTACCATGACCTCACGTTAAGAGACATCGGGAGCTCGGGCGCTTTGATTGGTTTCATATCGTCATTGGATGAACCTTTGAGGAATTACGGAGAATTATTGAAACGTCTAAGTTTAAGGTGCGTTTTCACTTTTTTGTATCACACTGCGGCGGGAAGGGAACGATTCCTTAGAGATATCCTTCATTGGAAGTGGCCTCATATTGCGACACACGAGATTCCCCAAGCAAACACCGCCCCAGAAGCCTCGAATATAGCGACCCGGTTTGAAACCATGATGAAAGCATTCTGCGCGAATCTCAATTGCATTGAGACGTACTGCTCACCGCACGCTGGTACGCTTCTCACCGTACAATGCATTACTTTTGTCTGGTGACATAAACTAGATTTCAGCTCTCCGTCTGGTAGACCGGTTCATGAAGAATCTCATAAGATTCCTGAACCATGCGGTCCTCATTGCTTCATGTTGGAAACCAAAGAGGACGAAATCTTCATGGTGAAGCCTGCTTTTTGTGTGCTTCTTCAACGTACTAAAAGCGATTCTTTGCCTAAAGCTCGATGGCGCTCGCTTCAAGGAAATCCAAGCTACTTACAAACAAATAGTAACCGTTTGTCCTGAATTAACGACTTGTCAGCTTGCCGTTGCGTGCTGGTGTAAATGTAAAGAGGACCGTCCTGACGTTACCTTGGTATTTCACCTTACTTACCTGTCGTTCTGTAACAGATCCATATTGTTCAAGGAGCTTCAACTCCGAGAGTAAGGGCTAAATTAGTCGAAGAACCTGTCAGTGGATCTAGACGGGGGAAAAAGACCGAAGACTATGGTACATTTGTTCTCGCTTTTTATCGAATGCGTGTATTGACTTTCGAAGTCAAATTATTCGACAGTGCAGCATTTGTGCCGTGAGTTCTCTTCGCGATTTAGATTGATTTAGCTCATGTTTTCCAGCGACAATCCGTGCGACCACGACGGTCCTTGTGACCGGAGACACAACTGTGCTTGCTATAAAAACAAGAGCTATTGCGAGAAAGGTTGCCGTTGTTCCCCGTCGTGTGCGTGATGCTCTTTTTTCTTTCTTTTTTGTCCTCGATTTACAGTTCAATCCCACCTGAAGGCACCCGTCGACATCCTGGATGTAACTGCAAATTACAAGCATGGAACAAATTGTCATGTACATCAGAAAGATGTCCATGCGTAAAGGCATGGCGAGAGTGCGACCCCGAGCGGTGTTCTCCATGCAAGGCCCAGTGAGTGTTTGTTTCTTCTCTATCTAGCTTTGACTGATAACGAGTACAATGCACCTCTGAACAAAGTTGTGAGGCTATTTTTCGTCTTTTTTCAAAAGCAGTTTGGAGTTCAAATGTTTCTAGATCATGACGGCTCTGGCTGTTACAATGCTCAAATCCAAGCAAAAGCAACCAAGGTGAGCCAACTCATTGATTGACGTATATAATGTATCAAACTCATGGGACTTCTTGGAGGCGGTCATCGTGCAGGAATCTCAATTCGGTCTTGGTCTCTTCCTCCGGGAGACCGCAAAGAAGGATGCTCTCATCACAGGTTAGGTCCCGCGTGTTGTAGACGGTATTTCTATCACTGATGGTAGCGTCAGAGTATGTCGGCGAGCTCGTATTCGAGAGCAGCATCGCGTCACGAGAGTGAGTGAAGAGAATGTACATTTTGAACTGATGGTGACTTGGTCAACAGCTGCGTCTCGAAAGCGCGCAACAGAAACTACGTGTACGAGTTGAACAACGAGATTTCAATCGACGCGGGTGGATTTGGCAACGAGGCACGCTTTATCAATCATAGCTCGAACCCCAATTGTTCGGCCAGAAGTACGTGATGTTGGAGTGTAGTCATCACAAATTACTGAAGATAATTCATCTCAGGTCTGCTGGTCAATGGGGAGCATCGAATAGGTATCTACTCGGGAATCAACAATAAAAAAGGTGTGTCCGAATTTACAGTAAGCTACACGTATTGGTCAACATTGCCGTGCCAGAACACAAGCCGTTGCGCCCAGGTACAGAGCTCCTGCTGGACTACGGCGATATATTCTTCGCAAAGAAGAAAAAGTAATCATTACTACCGCTAATGATTCACCAGAACTTTCGCAAACTATCATTATTGTTGTCACATTTTCTGTACTTCACCTACTTCGATATCCTGGCACTTTGTACCTATAACACATCTTTCCGCGACGGTAGACGGAGACGACCAAAATATACGCTGCGCGCTATTTTTAGCGCTCGGGACACCCCACCGTGGTCTGTGAAACCGACGGACTTGAAGTGCGCTCAACATGCATTGACGACGACCACCCGCGCCTTTCCTCCTTCTCTGACATCCTTGACGCGAATTTGTAACAAATGACAGAGTTTCCGGCGAACATTGCACCTCATAGGGATGGTTCGAATGTGCCGGAGCCACCAGAGGAGGCGCCTGAACCAAAGGCGATCAGCGAGCAGGAGGTCGGCGAGTACAGAGAGCAGGATCGTTACCTACCGGTGCGTTACGACTTCATGGAAAACATATTTGATGACTTACATCACACATCACTCTAAATTGCTCCTGCTCATCTGTTTTTGTGCTCTCCTGGCCATTCGCCCGAGAAGATCGCGAACGTCGCGCGCATAATGAAGTCCTCCGTGCCCCCGACGGCGAAGATCGCGAAGGACGCGAAGGAGTGCGTGCAGGAGTGCGTCTCCGAGTTCATCAGCTTCATCACGGCGGAGGCGGCGGAGAAGTGCCAGCTCGAGAAGCGGAAGACGATCGGCGGGGAGGATATCCTGTATGCGATGATCAGCCTTGGGTTTGAGAACTATGCGCAGGCGCTGAAGATCCATTTGGCGAAGCTGAGACATGTGAGGGTCTTTCTTTTTTTCTTTTTTTCTTGGGGCTGTCGGTATTGTGCTGTAATGTTTTGACTGACCTTGAATTGTGTTTCAGCAGCAGACATCGTCGGCAGCTTCTCGTGCTGCTGACGCCAACAACGATGGAGACGACGAATAACTGTTCCTTTCAAATCTGTACGGTGTACGTCAATGCACCTCACCTCACCGTCAACGCAATCGTCCCATATGTCTCCGGGCCCCAAGGAATCCGAAGTGTGATATAAAATATTCCTATATTCGTTCTTTCCCTCGCCATTCATCCCCTCGCATTGCTCTCACTAGGCCTCACTCCGTTTAGATGTACCTTACCAAGCTCTCTCGCTTTTCATTCGATATCAAATGCGCGTTGTTGTAAAAACATAGCAATAAATCTTACGAGCTCTTACCCATGCAGCTAGACGACGAAGACGCTTCAAGGCTTTCATCTTGTTTGTATATTTCTCTGGTATTCTGATGAATCTAGCGCGTAGAGCAGACGCATATGTAGGCGTAGACTTTCAGAATATGGTGTACCCACCTAAAGATTTCCACTCCACGATCAGACGCGCTCGACGCGTCTCTGGCAGTCGTCGCCATCATCTTGACCACGACCACGACCACGACCTTGTTCCCTTGCTCAATCTCGGAACCATTCTCTCGTCAGTACTAGTAGACGCAGATTGACGCCTGATATCTTGTGCGAAACGATATTCGCCTTCAGCAGAAATGCCAATAGCAGCCTCCGACCTTCCGTCCCCCCAAGCTCCATGTCAATGCCAAACTCGAGCCCACCAAACCGCCCAAGCCGTAGAATTCGCATCCGACCCTCCTCCCGACCTGACAGGTCGCCTAGCATACGGATACACGATCTCGCTCCCCATCGCTATGAAAGTCATCCACTCGATGGTCGGAGAGAAGAAGCTGCACGACTTTCAGATATTCGCCCTCTTCGAACTTGCTTTTCAAAAAGCGGTCATCGCTCCTGTGCCCCGTGACAGGCGAGGAAGTCGGATACCAACCTTCGAAGTCCTCAGGAACATTCCCAGCTCCGGAGGCGAAGATTATGCACTTGAGGGCTTCGTAATCACCGTTGCGACGGGTGAATCGAAGGCTTTGCCTCCGAAAGAAGTGTTGGATCGCTTGAAGGCGTTTTTGGAAACGGATGCTGGTCCCCGGTGGTACGAGATCTAAGAGCATGTATTTCACGTATTTTTGCTGTTTGTCGTGTCGTCCTACAAACTCATTGCATCAAATAGAAAGAGCCATACCTCGACCAGCTGCCAGTGCATTTGAAACTTCAACGATTTTTTAGAAATGCACGCCAGCGACACGTCCATCTTCAAAAGGGGTCGCAGAGTTCTCCAATTTCGAGTTTGTATCGCCATCTCTCGCGCTTTACTGTAACTTTTCAGGAACAAATTTGCGCATCGTTCAACTCGGATGGATGAAAACTCGATTCCGGAAAATGGTCGAGTTTGTTCACGAATCAATGACTTTACAGCATGCGCACGAAGGTAAGCTACGTAATTGTACTCTACGCCCTTTGCTGACTTGCGAATGCTGGACGCACCTTTCCGATTCAATCGCGACAACAAAACATAAGCCGGCGATCCTGGCCCTGACGAAGATAGTCAGCCTCTCAACAAAAGGAAGAGAAGACGGAATATTTACCTCAATTATGAACACATAAACGGTGCGCATGCTACCAACAACCCGCCCGATCTCAATATCAGACGAACTGAGGATCGCAGCCACACCACCCTCGGTGGAGGGCACCACTGGCACATCGGGATTTTGATGCAGAAGAGTGGACGCGCGTGTGGAGAAGGCTTCAGGATTTGGTCTCGCTAGTAGCGTTGTGTGACCCTGTATCGTCGCGATGTCAGACACTGGAAGGCAAAACGACGCGGGAGGAACTTACAATCCAGCGAAACCTCTCCGTAATGCGCGAGCTGTAGCCCTTGCGAGGCATGAATGCAGCCCGCCACCCCCGGTGGCAGACCCCACGACCTCGCCTTGCAGCAAAGTGTGGTCGCGCGACAGTGACGACGATACTATTGAGGAGTCCCATGTCGACACCGGCTCATGAATAGGAAGGGACTCCGAAGGGGCGCGCGCTTCCAACAAGCCTTCCGACCTATATCGGTTGACCTGAGGTCGACAGCCAGACCACCGAAGACAGCGGCTGGCCCCACCGGCACATCGCGATTTGGATGCAGAAGGGTGGACGCGGGTAGGAGACGAGGGACGGCGCATTGGCTGCAAGACCTGGGATCAGTTAGCGACGAAAACAACAATTAGGGAACAAGTTTCGACGCACCTCGCAATTCAAAGCTGTCTCTTCGGCACGTTCGCGTCAAACATCTCGATATCGTGGACTCTACGCAGACCGCCACTAGCGACTGGGTTCCAGAGGACGTCAAGACCCGCTTCTCCCAGGACTCTACGCAGGCGGCGCTACCGACTGGGTTCTCTGACGGGATGAAAGCGATCGACGAAACGTGGCACGGGGCTTCCAGCGTTCGCCCTCGAATTGTATACGACTCGGAGTGCGCTAGAGAATGATTAGCTGTGTCTTGGAAGTCATCGAATCGAAAGAACTTGCTCACCTCTCTGTGCCACCTCCCCAAGCCAGCGTCGGGGTGCCATTGAGGCAAGCCGGCAACGAGAGAAGACAGCGCGCCCGCCGTTGAGGGGGCGACGACCGTCGATGGGTGTTGTAAGGAGGGGTGGAGAGAGCGAGCTCGAAGAAGGTTGTGGTAGGAGGAGAACTCGCTGACGAGCTTGGGGAGGGAGGGCAAAAATCGTACCCTCTTTTATAGGCCTTCGGAAGGTCAGCCTCGAAGCTCCAAACTCCGCTCGAAAGATTCGACAAGATTCGGGCTGAAGAGAAGCCTTGGGTCTGAGGCTGGTTTTGACAGAACGTCTGAGGCTGGTCTCCTTCTCTCGCCGGAATCCCCGGTGGAAGGCTGGTAAGAATCGACATCCAGAAGATGTCCTTGTTGCCAGACGTACACAGCGTCTCGAACTGGTCTGCAGAACTTCAAGGAGAGTTGACGATTGCTCCGAGAATTTCTTCAGCTCAACCGAACAAAGTATCTTTCGACGCATCCTTGAGACGTCCTGCCGAAACGACTATTTGACCATGTATTTGAACTCCTATCCGATATTCTTGCCCTGCAGTTGGTCTACTGTACGATCTGTATGCTAGGTTTCTACTCGTCGTTGCTACGGACGATTCACTCATTCTCGAGCATATAAACGAAAGCCAATGATAGACTTGCTTTCTCGACACTGAAGTGTCAGACCTTTCGTCACTGCAGGTCGAATATAGCTGTCGCTGTCGGGACAATCGAGATGACGCCGTTCGTGCTCATACTAAAATTTTGGAATCCAGCTAGATAGAAATAACAACAATCCTTTGAATTCATAACGGCAATGCATACTACGGTGCAATTACAAGCTCAATCGGATTCTGATACTGAACAACCATTCACGGGTATACCGCAAGTGATAGACGAATTGGATTTGAAAGTGAAATAGCTTATGTTCTTCATGTGTCGGCGGGGGGTTGTTCATCCTTCTAATATGTAAAGAAGGAGGGAAAATATCAGTAATGAAAAAAAGAGCCAAAAACCAGAAATGAGCACTCACTTTAACCGGGTGTCCATCAGCGCCGATGTTTGGAACGTCCAGAGTCTCCGTAACAAACACTAGGTCTCTCAAAATATCGAGAGCTACATCAGATGCGCGGGTGCCGATCTCGAGTAGAGGGGACCATCCGGATGAAAATTTGGGAAGTTGGGGATCAGGTTGCTTCTCGTCCTCTGGGTGAAAGCTGTCCTCGACCTTAGCCTTGGCTTCGCGTTTGAGGTCGGCCTTGTCCCTCTTAGCATTTTCTTCGCTGTTCCAGCTCGATCCCGAAGCCTCGAAGTCGATAGAGGAGTCCTCGCCGCTGTTGTCGCCCAAAGGATTCTTATTTATATCCGACTCATTAAATACCCCGTCGTATTCGTCCACCTCAGGCTCTTCCGCCTTATTTGAGTCTTCCATTTCCACGTCGTGTTCCTCTTCCCCCTCCATCTCCTTTGCGCCCTCCTTTGCGCCCACTTCTCCCTCTTCCACCCCATTTACGCCCTCCATCGCCACATCGCCAGTGGCATCTTGGTCATCCGTAGTCTTCTTACAGAACTCACTACGTTTCACGATTCTGTGGGTCCAATGTGCACCAGAGGCGGCGATGGCAATGACTGAAGTCGCCTTCGGGAACATCTGAAAATAGTGGCGGCATTGGGAGAGGAGCCCTGCGTAAGCTTCGTCGAATTTGACACCGCGTCGTAAAGGGAGAATGTCCTCAGGAGCTTCTCGATCTGCAGATGTCTTGATCTCCGCGATGATCGGGCAGCATCCGTGCGTAATTTGAAGCTCAGGCTGGCCAAGCGCGTCATACCTGGATTCGCGCAGAGACCTAAGTAAGGATGGTACTGCGCAATGATGAACGACGGCGAAGTCCGGAATGCAAGTCGACGAGTAAATCGGTTCCTCTTGAATTGATTCTTCCGTTGAAGTGCTGGCGTTGGTATCCGAGTCGATGTCGCATTCGAGTTGTTGAAGAATCGGAATGGAAGGGGGGTTGGCGGGGAGGTCGTTTTTGACCTTATCACGTCTGTTTCGAGGATGCTGGTCGACAGCGACATCATGGACCTCCACAATGACATCCTCTTGACCTGGTTGGTCAGGTGGGACCTGACTGAGAACGACATCCCTGGTCTGATAGTATAGAGGGAATTGAGGGAATACCACGAAATCCGGGCGGCCCCAAACGACGTAATTCAGAACAAGTTGCCAGAGTCCATACCATGGGAATTCTAGGTTGCGGGGGTTATAGGAGTCGGATGCGGCTAAGGATTTCGCTAACCGCCATTGTAGTTGGAAGAAATCTTTTACAGAAGAGGGTCGATCAGTCATAGGAGGAAGGCAATTCGAGTGGGATAGAAGGCTTCAGTGGTTCATTGAAAAGAGATCGAATTTACCTCGTCCTTTATAGACCCCAGAAATAATAAGTGGCACGGACAGACTATTGTTCTTCTTGATTGGCACAACGTAGTGATTCACTGAATAATGCCTCGCCGAATCCAAACTCTTTCGAACAATCGTTCGCGAGGTCTTCAAAACAAGGGTATCTCATCCAAGGACAGTAAGGTCTCCTGCCTACGCGTTATTGTCTTAGTTGTAGAACAAATAGATGGATCGTAACGATAAGATGCACTTGCCACTTAAGTCTGCCATCACGTCCGGGTGGATGTCGAGCCTAAGCGGGAACTTCAACGCGTATTGTTCTTTCCTTCAGCGGGCGAATGGAAGCGTTGGGAAGAATAAAGCGCAGACTCCTTGTCGAGTAAACAAAAGACCTGCATGAGTCACAATAGTCACTACTTATTCGTGGTTGAACGGTTGACGTTCATTCAGGATGAAGGAAACCAAGAACCACGTTCACTTTTGTGGCTGTGTGGTTCGTGATTCCATATAGAGCCGGTTGAAGCGCCTGAGCCACTCTCAACGTCTTCAACTTGCTCTCGCCATCATCGACCATAACCCTTATACGTCGTTCGGTCGTCAACATTCGACAAGTAAGTGAGCTTTCTCTATGAGGCATTTTCGCAAAGCTTACTCCTCGAAGTGTCCACAGATGAAAAGTCTGCCCCTGCACTGTTGCAGGTCCCTTGCAAATGCCAGGTTCGAGCCCTCGAGGGGAGACAGGTCGCTCCTGATCCTCCCGCGAACATGAAGGGAAACATCGCGTACGGGTACAAAGTCGACCCTACCCACGCCAACAAGATCGTTCGCAAAGTAGTTGGGAATCGGAAATCCGATCGAACGGAGAAGACGTGCGTATTCTGGGCGACGGTTCGGAGCGTCATTCCCCTGAAGCTTGGGTCGGAGGACATGCATCTGGAAGTTCGAAGGGATCTGGACCCAAGTGAACTTCGTGGGACATCGCTCTTAGGTTATTTTATCGTGCTCGCGACTAGACATTCAAGACTTCTACCCTCGAAGTCGAGGATCGACCGTTTGAAGAAGGTCCTAAGGACGAATGCTGAGCCTGAATGGTGTGAGATTTGGTAGAGAGAATGGTTTTAAAGCTGTACGCAGAGTCTTTTCATTGTATCGTTTTCTTCATTGCTGTCATGGATTGTACAATAATCGAGCAACAGTACGTTTTAGAACCTGCTCGAGCCTCGAACTCAAGGCGATTAGTATACATTGTTCGCTACGCGCCTGTTGGCGCGCGACGCGTCTCTTGACTCCTTGCCACCGTCATTCCCAGCTCCAGACCTCGCCTATGGTCAACTTGAAGAGTATCCTTGAGAGTATCTACAGATCAACGCGACGGAAGTACCATTGGCACACGAAGAGCGTCCGTATGCCCGCGATCCCCGGCTGAATATGGACTCATTATGGAGGGTAAACTCGCATACTATGTATGATCCAATGGTCGAGATAGTCGCGCAAAAAGAAATCGAAGACATGGAATTAAACTTGAGAGAGAGAGAGAGGGAGAATCTGAGGAATCTCCAGGACTAAGCACCTGCCCACGCGCCGTAAATTCCAACTTCAACCACTACAGCCACGACGGCCACCATACTTTGGTCGTTGACAGCATCTCAAGCTTTAACACATTGTTTCAACACCACTCGTGGTCTCTAAAACTGCTGCTTTACTACTCATTCTCTACAGAGGAGACGAATTCAAAATCCTCTATGGTTCAGGCCCCATGCCCTTGCAAGATTCGAATTTCGAGCTCTTCGATCGCAGGAGAGACAGTTCTCTCCAGATCCTCCGCCGAACATGAAGGGCGAAATCGCATATGGATACAAAGTTGACCCCTGTCAAGCCGCCAGGATCGTTCGTAGGGAAGTTGGGAATCGTAAAATCAACTCGACGGAGAAATACTGCGTGCTCTGGGGCAAGTCCGGGGCTTTCATCCCCCTGACGTTTAGATCGAAGGAAATGGATTTGGTCGCTCGAAGGGACATCGACGACTACGACGGAAAACCTTTACATGGCCATTTCGTCGTGATCGCGACTGAAGATTCAAAATTACTACTTCGAAGCGGAGGATCGAGCGTTTGAAGAAGTTATCGAGGACGGACGACGAACCTGAGTGGTGTGAGGTTTGGGGTATGGGCTCGAATTTGTACGCAAAATCCACTCCATGTATCTCTGTTCTTCTCATTGTGTCTTTTAAAGGTAAAAGGACGTCTTGCTGTTCGCATTCAATGGCCAACAAATAAATGTGCACGAGGCCACCACATCGCTTCTAGTCTCGACGCGTCGCGTCCGCGCCTTCACACCAACCACCACCATCAATACCCTTTGCTCTTACATCTTAAAATATATCTCGCAGTGCGTAATTCAACGCCAGTTCTCTATGCTTAAGTTGATTCAGAAAGGCTTTCAGCGATGCCCACCACGGAGCCCTGTCAGTGTCAACTACAAGCTCGCCGGGAGCTCGAGTACGCCCCCGAGCCTCCTGCCTCCATGGCCGGCAATCTTGCGTACGGTTATCTTGTCGAACACCCAATGGTCGAAACGGTCGTCCGAAAGTGCCTCGGGGAGAGACAGCTCTCATTTCCAGGCAAACTTGGAGTCTTCAAAGCAGCGTGTCGGTACATCGTTTCGCGACACTTGTGGCCTGAAGGATTAGCACTGAGACTTCGAGCGGACATTCACGAAAGCGAATATGTTAAAGAAACTCTGCGTGGCTATCTCATCCTTGTTGCAACCCAGGAATCAAGAGTGATGGCTCGATTGGAAGCATATTTGGAGACGGATGCTAAGCCGCAGTGGTGCAAGATACTTTAAGGAAAATATTTTTGTTACCTACATACATGTCATGAGCTGTGAAAATGGTTGACGAGATATCTGCAAATTTAAGTTTGTAATTACTACAACTCTTCCCGATCGTTCACTGCCAGATCAGACGCGTTCGACGCGACAACGCGTCGCGACCTTCTTCAAATTCTTGACCACGACCACGACCACGGACCACAACCTCGACCTCATCCTTTTATACTTCCTTGCTCTCAACCATTCTCCCGTCAGTAGATGCGAATAAATGTCTTACCATGCGATGCTGATCTTCAGTAGGGATGGCAGGCTCCGATTCCCCATCTCTTCAAGTCCCCTGCCCATGCCAAATCCGAGCGCATCGAGCCCGACGGTTGTTACACTTCGCGCCCGATCCACCTCCAGAAATGACTGGCAGACTGGCGTATGGCTACGTGATAGAGCTTTCTATTGCTACGAAAGTCATACATAACATAGCCGGAGAGAGGAAACTTCACGGTTTCCAGAAGTTCGCCCTCTTCGAGATTGCATGTCGACAAGCAATCTCTCCTGTTGCAAGTAAAAAGGTACCAACGTTCGAGACCCTTAGAAAGTGCAACGAGCCCCTAGACGACATACTTCAAACATATGTCATCGCCGTTACGACAAGTGCATCAAAGGTTTTGCCTCCGAAAGAGGAGTTGGAGCGCTTGAAGGCGTTTATGGAGACGGATTCGGAACCTCATTGGTATGAGGTGATTTAGGACGACTGTATCATGCCTTTGATTGCTCTGGAATCTACAAGTTCATAATACGGCTCAAAACAATTGGATGTCAGGTTATGACTTTATGAAGATGACCCAACTCATGTTCCGAATTATCATTTGCACGACGCGACTTGGACGTGTTGCGATCGATGTCGCGTATGACTACATATAGGCACACGGCTTCAACCTGTACCACGACGACCGACCATCCCGCACCCTAACGAGTACTGTGTAACTCACCGCAAATTTTCTCTACTAAAGTTAATTAGATACGGTTTTTAGGGATGCCTACCACGGAACCTTGTCAGTGTCAACTTCAAGCTCACCGGGAGCCCGAGTACGCTCCAGAACGACATGTAGCTCCTGAACGTCCTCCAAACATGAAAGGCAAACTTGCGTACGGCTACAAAATCGACCCTGTGAAAGCCGACAAAACCATTCGAAGAGCTACCGGGAAGAAAGTTCAGCTTCAAGCGCACGAAAAGGTTGCCATCTTCTGGGGGTTGTGTCGGAGAGTCATCCCTCTGACGTACGGCGCTGAGGACATGCAGCTGAGGCCTCGAAGAGATATCGACGATTACGATGGAGAATCGCTCTATGGACACTTTGCGGAGATCAGGCCTGATATACATGGACGATGGCCTTCTAAAGAGAGGATCGAGCGTTTGAAGAAATTCTTGAAGACAGATGCAGAGCCGGTGTGGTGTGAAATTTGGTAGAGGAAATGGTTTCAAATTAGTACGTATCAAAATTTTCAAGGTATTCGAGCTCTTGTAGAATGTTTATCGGACGAAAAGCATATCGTTCCACATTTTTGAATCGGAGGATTTATTGGGTTAGAGTCGATACGCTGTGTCACCGAGCGCGACGCGTCTTTCCACCCACCATCATCGCTTCAATCCCGCACCAGATGTTCGTCGGTCGAGGGAAAATTTTGAAGTGTGTGCCTTCCAGTTACTCGTTATCCTACTCTCATGTTTATCGTAGTGACGAGCATTACAGAAGCACCCCTTCAACAAGAGCTATGTCAATGTCAAATTCGAGCTCTTCAAGTACGACAGTACGCACCCGATCCTCCTGCAGAAATGAAAGGCAAACTCGCATACGGATACCTTGTTGAGCACCCGATGGTTGAGATAGCTTTGCGAAAAGTACTCGGAGACGTGAAAGTCGACTTTCAGCGAAAGGTCGGGGCTTTCAAGACAGTGTGCCGTGCAAAGGTCAAGCCGAGGCTATGGCCTGGAGGTTTTAAATTTGAGCTTAGGGCAGACATCCCCGAGTATGAGTACGTTGAGGACTCACTGCGCGGCTTCCTCATTCTCGTTGCGTCCCAAGACACGAAATTGATGCCCCCGAAGGAGGAGTTGGCAAAGCTGGAGGCGTATTTGGAGACGGACGCGAAACCACAGTGGTGCGAGGTCCTTTGAAGCAAAACATTATACCGATGTAAAAGTGCTTTGATGTCTCTGCATCTCTTTTTAAATCTATACCTATACATGTACCTGAATTTCTTCCGAAATAAATGGGCTTTTTTTTTCTATATATTTTGCGTGCGGAGGCCACAACACGCGACGCGACGCGTCCGCCTTCCTTCCTTTTGACCACGACGACCACGACGCACACGACAACCATCCCCTCATCATCGACATACTCACAACCAAAGCTTAGAAAGAATCAAACTATCAAAAACTTGCTTTGAAAATGTCGTCTTCGCCGCCGCCGCCGTATTCCGAAACGGCTCCTTGCCAATGTCAAATTCGAGCTCGCGAAGAGAGACAGGTCGCTCCTGATCCTCCCGCGAACATGAAGGGAAACATCGCGTACGGGTACAAAGTTGACCCTACCCACGCCAACAAGATCGTTCGCAAAGTAGTTGGGCATCGGAAATCCCATCTAACGGAGAAGACGTGCGTATTCTGGGCGACGGTTCAGAGCGCCATTCCCTTGAGGCTTGGGTCGGAGGACATGCACCTGGAAGTTCGAAGGGATCTGGACCCAAGTGAACTTCGTGGGGGGACATCGCTCTTAGGTTATTTTATCGTGCTCGCGACTGGACATTCAAGACTTCTACCTTCGAAGCGGAGGATCGACCGTTTGAAGAAGGTCCTAAGGACGGATGCTGAGCCTGAATGGTGTGAGATTTGGTAGAGGAGACGAAGTTAAATTTGTACGCAAAGTCGTTTCAATGCATATCTGCTCTTTTCGATACATCTTGTAGGGGAGGACGCATCACAATTCGCATTTGAGTACACGAAACAGAAAGATAAGCTACCTAATAGTATTCTATGCCTTCCGCTAATTTGCGAATGCTGAACGCACCTTTCCATCGCGACAACAAACACCTCTAATAAGCCGGCGATCCTGGTCCTGAGGAAGATAGTCAGTCTCGCAGCGAAAGGAAGAGAAGATGGATATTCACCTCGACTATGAACACATAGACAGTGCGCATGCTACCAACAACCCGCCCAATCTCAATATCGGACGAGCCGAGGATCGCAGCCACACCACCCCCGGTGGA